>CM076580.1:650778301-650905988 GCA_034641835.2 Pinus albicaulis
GATGATAACAGAAATATGCGAGTAGGAATGTCCAAAAAGGTGTACAAGTAAATGGTCAAAGAAATGGGAAAAATTGCATCGCGGGAGGAGCCATCTCAACAAAAACGTGCTTCAAATGTAATATGTAATCATTGAATTTTTCGATCATTAGGTACAATAAATAAACAATTTATCATTAAATATTAATTCTCAAGAATTTTCTTGCATAAAAGAAAATAAAATGGAATCCATTCAGCACATAAAATAGGATGACAAGAAAGAAAAGGGTTGATATTTAAGTTTGTGAGTAATTGTTACTTCCTTATAACAACTTAACTAGATTTCAATTTTGTATTTTTTAAGTTTCTTTACAAATATCATCATTGAATGTCTTCAAACAGGTGCTAACATACAAAGAAGAACCATCAGAAAAATTGATTGAAATTGGGTTAAATATGGGTTGTGAGTATATGTTGGCATATCAGAAATTAATTGTGGAATTTGTAAGCATTTATCGATCTTGTTTTACTTAGCTTTGTCTGTAATTAATAGAACAAAAACATCTTTTATATTAAATGTATGATTTGTTATGGGGTATAAAACTTGCAGGAAACAAAGTATGGAACTGCGTCAACAGATGAAATTTTGAAAGATGGCATGGTGCATGGTTTTGAAAGAATGTGTATAGTTTATGAGTCAATTGTTGTTATGGTATGTCATTTTTCTTTTCGATTTGATGTATATTATTTAATATTGCAATTTTCATTATTCTCACCAATGTATATACACTCATTTCAGTTTATTTTTATGTTGGTATATGGAAGGTGAAGAAGAAGAAAACAATCAACACTGTGAACAAAACATTCTTGAAAATAACCCAAGTCATGGAAGTAGCTCTAGCAGTGACAACAATTCAAGCGAAGAATGATGATCACTATGTTTGGATATCAAAGCAAAGCATTGTATTTTTTGAAATATGTCTATGAAATCAGACATTTTGTTTAATATAATGGACATAGTGTCCCAATTAAAAGACAAAGGTATACCAATAACTATCCCATTTTGTATGATAAACACTGTCTTATTCATATATATTATATATCATAAAATATGTTTTAATTTATTCTATTGCGTTATCCATTGTCATTCTCAAATGCACTAATAAAATTTAATTCATATGAATATTGTTATGAGATATATATGTGTCGATTTTAGATGAATAATGAATTTTTAAAAACCACAATAATTATGATATGATATAACAAATTAATCCAAACATCACATTCAAATGCATTAATAAGAATTTAACTAATATGAATATTGTTATAAGATGTGTCGACTTTTGATGAATAATGAATTTAAAACAATCACAATAATTGCACTGTCACAGGTCAATGTTTCTAAAAAATACTAAATGAAAATCGGTGTGTGTCAGTAACTGTACATCGGTGCGTTTGTATTAAGAAGCGCATCGGTGTGTTTCTACGACCTATGAGCACCGAAAAAGCACCAAAACCAATTAAAAATATCAGTGTATTCGTTCGGTACGACGCATTAGTGCGTTTGTGTCTATACGCATCAGCGTCAATGTACGATCTATGGGCACCGTACGAATACCGATACGAACTATAAATCTCAGTGCATTTGTGTGATACTGTGCACTGGGGAGTTTATGTGTCTATAAGCACCGGTGCATTTGTACGACCTATGGGCACCGCACGAATATTGATACCAATTATAAATCTCGGTGCCTTTCTGTGACTCTGCGCACCAGTACGTTTCTATACGTCTACGCACTGATGCGTTGATATGACCTATGGGCACCTCACAGATCCCAAGACCAATTAGAACGGCCTCGTGCGTTGTATCACCAACACTACACCTGGTGTGGTTTTATACCTTAACGGCCCTGTGTGTTGTATCACCAACACTACGCTCGGTGCGGTTTTATACCTTAATGGCCCGGTGCATTTTCCTTCGACCGCCCCGGGCGCCTTCTATACGTATGCACCGGTGCGTTCAAGCCAGAGTAGCACACCAATGAAAAAAACATCTGTAATAACCTCCGACTGCCCATTTTTTTTTTAGTTTTGTTGAATTTCCGTTAAAACCTCCGTAACCATAAACAGATGTTGTAGCAAATGTTTTTTTGAAAATTTTGGCCAATTTTATAACACTAAAAACCTCAGTTATAACCTCCACTAGAGGGTCTTTTGTTTGTAGTGTTTTTTCCTCCATAGATATGCTCATTCTACGGATTATAATTATGAAGATGTCAATATGAAACTATTTGTCTTATCATTGGAAAGTGGTGCACTTGACTGGTTCCACGACAAGGAAAATAATTACTTTGACTCTCTAGGAACCCTCCTCAATGCATTCAGAGAAAAATATGGGCATAGGAGGGAAGGAAAATACTTGGTGAAAGAATTCAATACCATCAAGAAGAAAGAAAATGAAACAGTGGTGGAATTTAACCAAAGGTTTAACAAATAATTAAAAGATGTGGCTCGAGATTACAAGCCTCCTAAAAAAACAGCGTTGGAAACATACATTGAGGCTTATCATGTTGAATTTCAGTCTGAGATAAGACGTGCTCACCCTATTACTTTAGTTTTTGCACAAAACACAACTAAAAATTTAGAAAAGGATAAAAAGGCTTCGGGAAAATCTGGGATCCCTAGTTATGAAATACGTCTAGTCAAAGTTAAAGACGAGTTTGAAACAGTAAAGGAATTAACCTAATTGGTTAGAGAAATGGAAATTAAGCATGTCAACCAAATAAGTGACATGTGGTCCAGGATGATCCAAATGATGAACATCCAACCTAGGGATAGGAATAGGCCATGGCCAAGAATAAATCCTCCAACCGAGCAAAGGAATTAGGGGAATTTTGAAGTATGAAATGGGTTTCCTAGGAAAATTATAAAATAATAATGAAAATAATAAAATAATATTAGATTACATCATCAAAATTTAGAGGGAAAAAAATGAAAAACTATTTTTTCAACTCGTATTTTCAACTTATCTCCCTATGGGTTTACTCAAATTTAGAGTGGAAACACCTCGTTGGATGCAAAATTTAATTCCTCATTCAAAAAGTATCCATGTTGCATACTTTCGATGGACCTATGCTACATGAAAAATGATAAATACATGAAAAAAATGTGATTGTACTCCATGTTGCATACTTTCGATGGACTCTGCTACACGAAAAATGACAAATACATGAAAAAACGTGATTGTAATCACGTTTTTCATGTATTTCTTATTTTTTGTGTAACAGGGTCCATTGAAAGTATGCAAAATGAGTACTACTTGCACGAGGAATTAAATTTGTCATCCAACAAGTACTCCAACTCAAAATTTGAGTAAAACCTTACGGAGATCAGTTGAAAATACTAGCTGAAAAAATATTTTATTATTTTATTATTTTTTAATATTTTTACTTTATTACTTAAAAAATGGTGAATCATCCCCCATGGTTGACATCATCATCTTAAATCATAATGGTTTTTTATAAAGTTTATTTTGGTTGTGCATTTTTCTTAGGAGACCCATTTTAGATCCTTAAATCAATATGTTTGGAAAGGAATTACATTTACCTCTAGAATATTGGATGGAAATTGTTAGAAATAGTCATGGTATTGAAACTCTTAACTTAAGAAATTTTGAGGATGAAGAAGGAAATTGGCTTGAAGACTAACCTAGCCCAGACATAGGAGAGTTGACCTCTGAGTTTCTTAAAGCTAATGTTGGTTTTGAATTAGGAGAGTGGATCAACCAAAAAAATATATATGTGCCTATCACTTAGATGATAATAAAACCAATTCAGAATAATTTAGTCACAAAAGAGGTCAAGGTTATTCCAGAAGAAGCTCCTAAGAAGGAGCACCAAGATCCTCCTCCCTCTATCTCATATAATGATCATCCCAAGGTTGAAGAAGTTTCAAATAACATATTATTTTTCCAAGGACCATTCAGAGAAGGCTGCTATAATACAATCCAACATTGGAAATTACGTTGTTTTTTTTTATCCTTTAAATTTTCCAAAATATGATCTAAAGTCTAAAGAACAAATGTGGTATATGATTTTTTATGGTGCTTTTTCAAAATCAAGTAAATTGGTCTTAACTTCACCTTTGGGCACGTGTTCAAATTCACTTTCTATCTAGAGTTTGAAGCTACTAACGATGTAGTTGAGTATAAGGCTTTTTTATTAGGCTTGTAAATAGCCCAAGACCTTCAAGTGAAACTATTGACTATGAAAGGTGATCCTAATCTTGTCGTCATTCAAATCAAGGGTATATTCTCATGCAAAATTGATAGACTCAAAAAATACAGAAATGTTGCATGGGACACCATAGATTTATTCAAGGCATTTGGCCTACATGTTATTCTAAGAGAAGAAAATGGTCAAGACAATAATTTTGTTGTAGCCGCATCCACTTTCCAAATATATGACAATTTAATAAAGGATAAGACCAAAATGGAAGTCATTTTCAAACAGATGGTTTCGGATAATGTAGAACATTGGCAGGTATTTGATGATGAAAAGAAAATTATCCATTTCCTATATCACTTAGAAGAATTCAAAATTTTCCAATGTTGTTTTAAGGAAGAAGGGTCTAATCTTAGAGAAAACGATGTGGTAAATCCTACCATTGGGGACATGGTGGCCATGGAGCATATTTTCGATAGAAATGATGTAATAAAAAAGGCTGATGAAAAGAATATGGATCTTTGGGAATTCATTGAGGTAAATATTGGTTTTCCTAAGAATCCAAAGATGGTTAAAATTGGTAAAGAAACTTTAGAAGAAGAAAGGGGAAATTTGATCGATCTACTCATCAAATACCGAGATGTTTTGTCCTTTTCCTAAGATGAGCTCAAAGGATACCGAAAATTTTCTATACAACATACAATCACATTAAAGGATGAAGATGCCAAACCATTCAAGCAAAAACTTAGACAAATAAATCCTAATTTGGCCCCTCTGATTCAGAAGGAATTACAAAAAATTCTTGTTGTTGGTATCGTTAGACAAACTCAACATTCCTCCTGGTGCTCAAACTTGGTAATTGTCAGGAAAAAGAGTGGTACTATCATATTGTGTGTTGATTTCCTAAATCTGAACTTAGATTGTAAAAAGGATAATTATCCTTTGCCTCACATGGAAAATATGTTGCAAAGGATAACTAGATCTGACATGATGTCATTATTGGATGGATTTTCTAGTTATAGTCAAGTATGGGTTAAAGAAGAAGATTGTCATAAGACTACCTTCACCACGCCTTGGAGTACCTTTGAGTATCTCAAAATTCCTTTTAGGTTAGAAAATGCAGGGCCCTGCTTTCAAAGAGTTATGGATTATGCCTTCAAATTATTGATTGGCAAGATCATTGAAATCTACCATGATCACCTCACTATCTTCTCTAAGGATGGAAAGGCTCATATCAATCATCTCATGCAAGTTTTTGACAAGTATCATGAGTTTGGTATATCATTAAATCCAACAAAGTTTTTTTTTGGGTAACTAAAGGGAAGTTATTGGGACATATCATCTCCAAGGATGGCATCAAGATTAATCTTGAAAGAGTTAAGGCTATTCAGAAAATTCCATTACCTCATAATCTAAAGTCCCTGTATTCCTTCTTGGGTAAAAAAAAAAATCCTCAGAAGATTTATCCCAAGCTATGCTAATATTTCTAAACTTGTACGATGCATATTGAAGAAATATGATAAGTTTGTTTGGAAAGAAGAAGGTAAGATTGGGTTTCAAAATATCAAGGATGCCATAGCCAAAGCTCCTATACTGGTTAGCCCGGATTACTCAAAATACTTCATGGTCTTCTCATTTTCTTTAGAATACACTATAGCAAGTTTTTTATTGCAAAAAAAAAATGGTCATGAGCAGCTGATTACCTTCATGAGTAAATCATTGTATAATTCAGAATGAAAGTATAGCAATACGGAAAATTAGGCTTATGCGTTTATAAAATCCCTTAACCATTTCAAGACATACATGGGCTACTCAAAGATTTTTGCCTTTGTCCAAAATTCAACCATCAAAGATGTATTAACTCAAACTAATTGCTTGGGGACTCGAGCGAGGTGGGTGATCAAAATCCAGGAATATGATCTTGAAATTAGGCCCACCAAACTCGTCTAAAGCCAGGGGTTGGCTCAAATGTTGACGGAGGGTAATGAAAAAGATTTAGAGATGGTTTTCCAAAATGAAGTCGTTGAGTATTATATTTCCCCCGATCTTTGGAAACTGGAAGGGATTGAATAGTACATAGACATCATCTATTATTTGACAAATCTGAAATGTCTTGATCACCTGGTGGCTCATAAAAGGACGACTCTCAGATTGAAAGCATTTAAATATTTTATTCTAAAAGATGGCCTTGGTTGGCGAAACCCGGATGGGATAATACTCAGATGCATTGATCAAGATGAAGTTAGGAATTTTATCGTCGAATTCCATGCACATTTTTGTGGGGGGCATTTCGCAGTAAATACCGCAACCCACAAAATCTTGTGTGTTGGATATTATTGGCCCACCATTTTCTCACATGTTAATAAATTTGTCAGAAATTTTCAAGAGTGCCAAATTTTCACAAGAAAGCAGAAATTAGCATCTTTGCCTCTCCAATCTATTATAGCAGAAGCCCATTTTCATCAATGGGGGTTGGATTTTATTGGTAAATTTAACCAAAATTATAGTAATAGTTATTCATGGATTTTTACAGCAATAGATTACTTCACAAAATGGGTTGAGGTCATTCCGACAAGACATGCTACTAAGAAAGTTGTCATGGATTTTGTTACACGTTATTTTGTCACCATGACATTTGACTGTCTATATAGATTCATCACTACCTATATTATACACCCTTAGAGGTCAAAAACCTAATGTTCCTAAACCAAGTCTTGGAATTGGAGAAAATATCATTAAAACCCTAAAAATTCTAACTCTACACTTTTCCTAGCCCTTGCCTATCGATCCGTAGATATTTGCTCTATATCCTGTGGCACATCCCGCACGTTTTTCTTATAAAACTTGTTGACCCCCGTAAACAGTCAAATAAAGGAAAAACTAAGTTCTAGAAGCCCAACTGGATGAATAATCTTCCAACTGGAAGCTTCTAGAAGCGCGTCCAGTCTGAGCTTTATCCTATACTCATGAGCTCTATCCCTTCACTCATGGATTTTATCCCTTAATCTATGGAGCTCAAATCCCTTCATGAGAGGAATCCACCCCTCTTCATGGAGCTGAAACTACCTCCATTTCCCTATAAAATGAGCTCATGTTTCAGTCTCAAGGGTAGATTGTAGCTTGTAAATGGTAGAGACACATATGTGGTGATTTCTGAAGAAATTCTTAAGAGAGCATACTCTCTATACTAGCCATTTTCAGTATGAGAATGATCACACACTCATATCCATAACTTCATGCTAGTTCAGAGAGAAGAAGGCTTGCCAATCTGAGAGAGAACGATTTTTCAGGACCCCGGAAGAACCTGTATAACATCAAGGCAAAAGGTTGTAAGGTTACTTCTTATTATACAAGTTAATACAAATGGATTACATTTTCTCATTGAATTGTTCATGTATCTATTTGAGTATTTCAATTCTTGGATTCCTTGATCACTGAGATAGATTAGTGTTTGCTCAATTATTATATCTTTTAGGTGCTTTTAATATTTTTTATTTGTCTTTGATTGCAGGTTTCACATGATGAAGTGACATCTTTTGTAGCGACTGGATAGAAGATTTCAGCAAGCGTTGGACTTCAGGTAGGGGCATGTCCTCGTACTTTGTTATTAATAATTTTGAATCACAAATGATCTAGAGAAAATGGTTTGCATTTGGTTGTTTGTTTCTAGATATCCTTAGGATACTAGGGAGATCGTTCTTGTTCGCAAGAAGGATTTATCCGCATAACAAAATGGCGACTCCACTAGGGAATAGAAATTAGTTTTCCTTTTTATCTTTCAATTTAAACTTTAAGAGTCTTATGATTTTGATTAGTCTAAAAAATGGGTTGGGTAGATAACTTATCAGTATCCCTGAAAAGAAAATCTGAATTTTTATTTTTTCTGTATTTTTTCCTGGCCTCTGCAGTTTTTATTTAAAGGCAGTGTGGTAGCCTCCGCAGTTTTTAGTTCAGAACAGTGCGGTACCGCACTGTTCTCCATTGAAACCTGCAGACTTGTGGAAAATTTTTGAAAAATTAAGAATTCTCTTTTTAAGAGCCAGATTACCAGATTCTTTGTGTTTGCCCCAATTTGTCTTGACTATCAAAGTCTTATGTGTGAATTTATTTTATCAACTTTTGCATCAGTCTCTGTTAAGTTAATTGGGTGTTTTGAATATTCTTTTTTGAGAAATTCTTAATTTGATTTCCTTTGGTCATTAATTTGAGGTTTGTCTCAGTCTCTTAACAATTTTTCATCTTTTTGTGTCTGAGTGTTAATCGCCTTTGAGTGTTTTTATTTTTTACCTTTGGAATTCTCACCCAATTTTCTTTACTTACACTTGATTGGTTCTTTAGATTACATTGGAATCATCTTGTGTCTAAGAATTCTCTTGCATAGATCACACTTGCATCATTACAATTCTCATTTTCAGAATATGAACGAAAAATGTGCATAGATTACATTTGCATACTTTTCAAGTGAATTGTGCATAGATTACAACTGCATAGTTTATATTCTGGAAAAATCAATTGTAGATTTAGATCAGTTTATTGATTTGAATTTACATGTTTTTATGCTTGTTTTAAAAACATAAAAATAAAAAATTGGAATTGAAAAAGCATTAGTTTTTCTTGATAAAATTAGTGCATTAGAAAATTTGTTATATTTTCTCTTATTTATCAATTTTTGCATTATTAGAAGTGAATGGAACCTCTCTCCTTAATTTAATTAGGATTTATCGAATTGAAAAGATTACACTTTCATATTCAATTGCATTCAGTTTTAGGTCAGGTCATAACACCATTGGTTTCATATCCATTTACCCTTTGAGTAATAACATCCAAATAACACAGCGCTTAATAAAATTCATTTAGAAATTTTTACATTTTCTAGGGCTCTTTTCACCAATCTATCTTAGGCTAGTGCTTTGGAATAGGTTGTAGTTAACTTTCCAAAGCGACTAAAAAAACAATAGCATCTTGCGGTAAGGAAAAATTCCAATTGTTGCAATTGTGCTCTGGGAAGCTCATCTTAAAAGAGTCAAGCACGAGATCATATCGGAACCAGTGAGTTAATCGTACCTGTCTCATTGGGAAATATAGCAGATGTGCACGTAATACAAACGGTAAACCTCAGATTAACCATTGTCGAGGAGCCTGGGGTCACTTGTTGGCAAACCTCGGATTTACCATGTCGAGGAGCCTTCAAGGGGATTGAGCTTGATACTCTGCCCTTGCGTGTATATCGGATCATAGATTGTTCCCCCAGGTGCATTTTTCTCAGTTGGTGACCTTATTGGCCATAATCTATAGGATTTTTCCCAAGGTGACGATGGAGGGAAGGTCCCACTATACCTAGAGCAGACGTTGACTAGACTCACTTGGACTTTCGGGAGGGCACTCTTCACTTCGAGATGGCATAGTGGAGATACTTGCACCAGACTATTTCATTAAGCAGGTTGTCAGGGTAACTGTTATGACCGCTAGTTTTTAACATTGATCTCTGCGACGTTGGATTTAATCACCAACTAGTGATTTCACTGTGGAAATATATTGTTTTTGGGTGGTTTGACTCTTAGATTTGATAGTGTGTGTTCATTTTTTTTTTTTACTTTTTAGAGACCGTAGGTGTGGATTGTGAATTTTAATTGTGAATATATTTAAATTGTTAATAAAGTTCACTGAAGTTGAATCTAATGGCAATTGTTCCAGAATTTACCAACCAAGGAACCCTTCTTAATGAGAATCCTATTACTTTTCCTTGCTTTGGAAATGTTGGTCCTCCTTATATGGCTACATTTTCATTACCTGGATTTACCATAGGTTTACTGGTATGGTTATTTTCAACTTTGTTGGCCTTGAATACTCAAATTGTTCCACTTCAACTGGATGCTTCACCTCAACAGATTTCACCATCTCAACATCACCAACCTCATGTTGACCCTTTACCTTCTTCGCCAAACATGTCTTCCTCCCTTTCTTCCTCTTTTCTTGGTAAAAGCCTTGACGCTACTAACCAGGTGGCTAAGAAGAAGAAGAAGCAAGATAAGAAAGAATTCAACCAACCAACCATGGCTGTAAGTGTTGGTAATGTTGAGGAAACCTCCAACATGCATCGTAAACCCAAATACCCTTGCAAACTTTGTAAGCGTGACCACTTCCTTATCAATTGTCCTAGTATTCCTAAGGTATTGGAAGTATGGTCAAAAAAATCTCATCAACTTACTATTGATCCATCAACCAGTGATAGTCAGGTTTCTAGGACAAAGGGTAAAGTTAGGTTTCCTTGTAGGTTATGCAAAGGGAGTCATCAAACTCACATTTTCCCTCACATGGATGAAACCTCAAAATTTTTGGAAAACCTTACTGTTCCGCAACAACAACTTCCAACTGGTTATCGTAAACTTTCTCCCAACCTACCGTCAACTAACGAAGTGATTGATCTAATTCCAAGTATAGTCAATCCCGCTCTTCCATTGAAGAGTGAAAATCATATCACTCGGGTTAATGATCCATTAGTTGATCAAGTGGTCGACTTGATTTCACATTCAATCGATCCCACTCTCTCTGTAGAGAGTGAAATTCATACCGCTCAAGTTCTTTTTGTTACATCAGATTCTTCTACGCCTGGGAGCATTTCACCTGTTTGTTCAAAAACCCCTCCAAGTACTGAGGTATTTTCCTTTGACTGGAATAGACTGACAGAACCTTGTCTTCCTTCCTCCATCCCTTTCCAAATCATTGTGAAGGCTTGTGGTAAGAATGTGTGTCGCACAAATATAGATGAAGGTGCTTTTGTTAGTATTTTATCCCCAACTGCTTAGCAAGCTTTGGGTTCCCCTCAGCTTGTACCTGTTACACAGAATCTGACAGCTTTTAACAAAACCATTAGTGAACCTTTAGGGATCCTTCCTAAGTTTCCTATTACCTTGGAAGGTAAAACTGTCTGTATTGATCTTATGGTAATCTGAGGCCCCTTGGATTTCAATTTGCTCCTTGGGTGAGACTATATCTATGCAACGAAAGTTGTCGTATTGACACTCTTTCGTGTGATGTCTTTCCCTCACAATGGAAACATTGTGACTGTTGACTAGCTTTCATTTGTTAGTCCTGGTTCAATTACCAATAATCCGACATCCCTGAATTTTCCTTATATGGAAGTGGTATCTACCCCGCTACGAGTTAATTATGTGGCAACCAGTCCCATGTTTTCAGTTACCGATGCAAGCGATCCTCTCATTGTTTGCTCAACTTCCTTTGACTTAAATCTGGTAATTGACATGGAAAACCCTATGGGATTATTTGAATGTGATGGCCTTATCCCTATTGAGTCCCTTGACATGTGTTCTTTCCAGAGAACCGTTCTTCCATCTGATGAATACCTTTTGGAAGCCATGTTCGAAGAGTGTCCCTTGACATGTGTTTCTTCCAGTTGGAAGCCATGACAAGGTTCCATGAGGATATTTCCTCTTACTGTGTCAACCTCATTAAAAAATTAAACAAATTTCCATGAGGATAGTTCCTCTTACTGTGTCAACCTCGTTAAAAAATGAAACAGGTTTCCATGAGGATAGTTCCTGTGCCAACCTCGTTAAAAAATGAAACTGGATCCATGAGCATAGTTCCTTTTCTTGTGTCAAGCTTGTTAAAAAATGAAACAAGTTTCCATAAGCATAGTTCTTTTTCTTGTGTCAAGCTCGTTAAAAAATGAAACAAGTTTCCATGAGCATAGTTCCTTTTCTTGTGTCAAGCTCGTTAAAAAATAAAACAAGTTTCCGTGAGCATAGTTCTTTTCCTATGTCAAGCTCATTAAAAAAAAAATTTGAGTCGAGTCTTTGATTAGATCTCGTAAGTGTCAAGTCGAGTCTTTCATCTGATCACGTAAATGAACCTTCATTCCATCCACCTATGAACTAGTAGTCCACTTGGGTGAATGAAATGAGGCTTGGGGGCATATTCTCTTGTAGGTTATGCTTGGGGGGCATTGAAACTTATCTCAAGCATGATTTTTTCCTTTGTTTCAAGCTTGTGTAAATCTAAAACAAACCACTCTCAAGCACAGTTTTCCTATGTTTCAAGCTTGTGTAAAAATAAAACCACTCTCAAGCATAATTTTTCCTATGTTTCAAGCTTGTATAAAAATGAAACCTATCTTGAGTCAATTTCAGTTATTATTTTCAAGACTCATTAAACTTATGAAAATCCTGAGATTATTTTGCCATCTTTCATTCTCGTAAAAAACATGAAAATGCTAAGTTCTTTCCGTCTTTTCCTTCTCGTAAATTAAATTGAAAGTCGGCCACATTGAGTATATTTTTATCACTTTTTTGGGCTCTTGAAAATTACAAAAAAGTGAAACCTTGGATTTCTCTTTTAAGCCATTTTCAGACTCTCTAAATATGAAAAGATCTCCGAGTACTTGACTATTCGAACTCGTTAAAGTAAATGAACAGTCGTCCTTTCAGTATAAGTTTACCCCTTTTCCAGACTGAAATGGACTATTTACGGAAAAGTTATACGTTGACTAATATAGTCAATAGAGTTCTCTCCTGCATTATTTTATCCTTTTTTGGGCTTGAGAGACTAAATTTATGAAAAAGAACAACCACAGAGTTTACTTATGTTTTTCTTCTGATTCCCTAAAACTGAAAAACACTGAGTTTCTCCTATACTGGACTCATCAAAATTTAACAGTAAAGGACCTGTCGATTACAAACAAGAACGAACCACTCCTTCTTAGGGTTCGATTTTAATACTAAGTTGGACTCATCTGAAGGATGAGCTTACACAACAATAAAACGTTATCCTCCTCAAGCTTGTCAAAAATAAAGAGGTACTTGCCAGTAATGGTGGGGGGAAAAGATAAAATTAATCCAGTTGTCACAATTTGTTTTGAAAGGCAGTATACCACTCTTGAACACGACACTTTTTGTCACACTTGTACCTAGGTTGGGAAAATATTTTGTCTGACAGTTAATTAAACCACATTGAAAGTCTTTAGCCAGTTTCTGGGTATTATCTTGAGGTCAATTGTTACCAAACCATCTGCAGTGTCAATATGTATTCAAGGGACAGTTCAAATAAACCATTCATTGCAAACATTTGTCTCCATTCGCGTTGACAATCCCTGAGTCAGTCCTTGCAAATATTTCTTCAAAACTTGATCTAATGGTTTCGTGTTGTGGGCTTTCTTGTGACGAGTCACTTTCTATCGATGACAGCTCATCATCTAGAAAGTTGATCTAGAATCCTATCAGTACCTTGGGACCTGCATGCCTTAATGGCAAGTTTCTCACCTTCGACGACAGATTGCATCATTGACCTTCGATCGAATGATTCTGTGAAGTGTTCGACTGCAAATCATTCATTCACACTTCGTGGATTGTATTGAGTATTTTGAGAGCCATTGTCATTATTGGCGGTTTCTCTCACACTTGTTAACAGTTCACATCATTCACTGGTAATCAAGTGGTTTCTACTATTTTTTACTTCGACACAATCAATCGCATGGATAGAATCGTACTAGTTCGAGAAATGGAAATCAAGACCCCGGATCTAGTTTCCAACATCCAGGCTGTGAGGACTTTTATTATTCATGATACAGTAGACTATTTATAACAGATGGCTGCATCCATGCCGTGTTTATTATTGATGTGATTTTAAAATCATTTATGTACCAGAACATGTAGTTAGTTTTGATCTGAGTATGGAAATTCCTACCTCAACGATGATATACATATATATGTTTGCATTGAATGTTTTTACAGCCTTTCGACCAGTATGTCCGCAATCCAATCCTCAGAAAGATAAAGCACATCACTCTTCATAACTACCTCAGACTTCACACTTTAGGGGGCAATCTGTTACACGTTATTTTGTCACCATGACATTTGACTATCTATATAGGTTCATCACTACCTATATTAAACTCCCTTAGAGGTCAAAAACCTAATGTTCCTAAACCAAGTCTTGGAATTGGAGAAAAGCTCATTAAAACCCTAAAAATTCTAACTCCGCAATTTTCCTAGCCCTTGCCTACGGATCCGCAGATATTTTCTCTATAGCCTACGACACATCATGCACATTTTGCTTATAAAACTTGCAGACCCCCGTGAATAGTCAAATAAATGAAAAAATAAGTTCTAGAAGCCCAGCTGGACGAATATTCTCCCAACTGGAAGCTTCTAGAAGCGCGTTCAGTTCGAGCTTTATCCTATACTCATGAGCTCTATCACTTCACTCATTGAGCTTATCCCTTGGTCTATGGAGCTCAAATCCCTTCATGAGAGAAATCCATCCCCCTCTTCATGGAACTGAAACTACCTCCATTTCCCTATATATTGAGCTCATGTTTCAGTCTCAAGGGTAGATTGTAGCTTGTAAATGGTAGAGACATATATGTGGTAATTGCTGAAGAAATTCTTAAGAGAGCATACTCTCTATACTAGCCATTTTCGGTATGAGAATGATCACACACTCATATCCATAACTTCATGCTAGTTCAGAGAGAAGAAGGCTTGTCAATCTGAGAGAGAATGATTGTTCAGGACCCCGAAAGAATCTGTATAACATCAAGGCGAAAGGTTGTAAGGTTACTTTTTATTATACAAGTTAATACAAATGGATTCCATTTTCTCATTGAATTGTTCATGTATCTATTTGAGTATTTCAATTCTTGGATTCCTTGATCACTGAGATAGATTAGTGTTTTCTCAATTATTATATCTTGCAGGTACTTTTAATATTTTTATCTGTCTTTGATTGCAGGTTTCACATGCTGAAGTGACCTCTTTTGGAGCGACTGGATAGAATATTTCGGCAAGCGTTGGACTCCAGGTAGGGGCATGTCCTCTTACTTTTTTATTAATAATTTTGAATCACAAATGATCTAAAGAAAATGGTTTGCATTTGGTTGTTTGTTTCTAGATATCCTTAAGATACTAGGGAGATTGTTCTTGTCTGCAAGAAGTATTTATCCGCATAACAGATTTCATTGAAAATAATATCATCACCTGATTTTGTGTTCCATATAATATCACAACTGACAATGCCAAAGATTTCATCTCTTCCAAAATTTCTTCCTTCTGTTTCAAATATGGCATCATTCTATCACATTCTTGAAATTATTATCCCTAAGGAAACAGTCTTGTTGAATCAATCAATAAAAAATTGATCACCATAATTAAGAAGATTATGTGGGATAATAAGAGATCTTGGGATAGTAAGATTGAGTACGCATTATGGCCTGACATAATCACAAAGAAAAGGGCTACCGTAAAAATCATTTTGAGTTTTTTTAGGGTTTGGAAATAACTTTTCCTGATCATTTGAAATTTCTTGCTTATCATCTCCTTCAACATTTTACATAGGACAAGGACGTCGTGAAAAAAAGAATAGACCAAATAATGGAACTTGATGAGGCTCATAGAAACACTTTTGATAACATATGTCTAGGCCAAAAAAAGGGAATCATTCGACAAGTCTTCATGGAACAGGTCTTTACAAGTTGGTGATATAATATTATTATGGGATCACATAAATCAGAAGCCCAACAACCATGTAAAGTTGGACAGACTAGTGTGGTTGGGACCATATATTATCAGAGGGATCGATAGAACAAATTCTTTCTACCTTAGCACTTTGGAAGGTGATCATGTTGACCTACCAGCAAATGGGTAGATGTTGAATTCGTACTACAGAGATGATATTTGATGCCATAGGGCATCGTTTTGTACAATATCTCTAATCATATTCTTTGTTATTTCATGTCAGTAAGTAGTTTTACTTTTCGCATTTATATTATGTCATTTTAGTTTATTAGAGTACATTCTTCATTCCAACGATATTTCTATATATGCATGATGATTTCAATGTTGAATGGATATCTACTAATGGACTTATGTTTTATTGGATGCAGGATTTTGGGGTTCTCACGTTACTTCTGTTATCCTCCTTAGTGTCCCAAGGTTGAGAAAGGAGACCGAAGGAGGTAACCTCAAACCAACTTTGGATTTGGCAGCTAGCCCTACCAAATCATAGAGGGCTCTCTTTGCAATATCAATGAAGTGACTAGAGAAGAAAATAGATCTTAGGTTAGAGATTCGTCTCACTAGGGTTTTATTTTTAGGGTGTGTTGGATCATGCTCAAAGGTCTAGGGAACTAGGTCATGGTTTCAAATGATCAATTGGAGGAATAAGATGGGGCAAGGTAGGTATGATTTAGTGACATATTTGAGTTGTCATTATGGTATATGGTTGAAGTAGAGAGGGATCAAAATGAGCATAAGACTATGAATTCATTTATCATAAGAAATGAGACATAAACATGAAAATATCATCAAAACAGAGCATAGAACGATGAAGACTGCTTAAAAACTCATGAGATAATCACATGAAAGCATGATAATGGTAATAAGGAGAAAAAAATATTAAATATCATGATAAAACAGAGGAAAAACACTATCACTAAAGCATACCACAAGAATCCCAAGATAATAGCTACAACTACATGTATATTTCCTGCAAAAATATGATGTACATTAGCTCCAAGCCTTTGTCTAACTGATCTCCAACCTTGAATCTGACTTCAATCAAGCTACATATAGGTAAAAAAGTACATTCCCCCCTCTTAGGTGTCGAATCCATCATGATAGGAATTGATTACATCAATCTCTCTAACCAAACCTAGAACTAGGGAGCATAAGAACTAACTCTCTATTTAGCCTTAACTGACTTTACAAGCATTGATGACCATGAATTTACATGAATGTAACCTTTACCAACACTATTAAAATTAATTAAATCATGTAAACTCCTAAAAAGACAAATTACATCATGAGAGATTGACTTTGACCCATCAAAACTCAAAATTTGACTTTCTAACAAAAGTGCAGCAAAAATCTCAGAAGCGCGGCATGGTCCAGCAAAAGCACAGTGTGGTCTTTGAGGCACTTTTTGGGTGGCTTAACCTGATCTTTGAGTTGAACTGAGGGTTAATGAAGATAGCCTAGGATGTCTACGAGGCCTTTGAACCTTCAAGCCTGAAAAACCCCATTTCCATGGCACCTAAAAATCCATTTCCCCAAGGCTACTCTAGAAGCGCAACGTGGGGTCCAAAAAAGAGGCAGAACATGAAAAATGACCTGTTTATTGACTTTTTCTCCAAAATTTTGAGTTTTCATGGCAAATCAAGTGCATAACTGTGATGTGGGGGTCAAGGGCTATCCAACCATGTAAGCCACTTGTCATTTGGATGCCTTGAGAAGAAGCATAGTGTGAGCTCATTGCGCTTATGTGCATCAAAAATTGTCAAAATGCTAAAAACTTCAAAATTTCCCAAAATTCATTCAAATTTTCTCCTTTTGCATTCTTCACTGATGGCCTAGACAGCTAGATGCATCAGCAAGAAAATCTAAGTTATCTTTCTTCTTTAGCTTGATTATGGTTTTATTTAGATTTACTTTCATATTCCTAACCCTAATTTTGCAAATTTGGTTCCTGGTGTAATAATGTCTAGTCGTGTGTCTCTAAAGGTTGATAGCTCTCTTTGCCTTCTTCAGAAGCTTCTCCAGGTATTCATTGACTACCCCAAGCCAAAACTCTTTGTCTTCTTCAATCTCTATTGCAATAGTGTCATCAATGTCTTATTGACCTAGGGGAGAAGATGGCTCACTTTCCTGTTTTTCTATCTTGCTAGTCCTCTTGTCTTTGGCCTCCTTGGCTTCATTTGAACATCCTTGTCCTCAAGCTGATATACATCTATCAATGCATTTCCCTTATCCTTTTCCAACACCAAATCTGCACTATATTTTCTTGACAGTAATTGATTTTCCTTAAGTTCCTTGTTCTCTTACTACAAAATTGCTATCATGAAGTTTGCCTTTGAGAGATTATCCTTAAGCTCTATGATCTCTGCCTCTTTTTCTTTGATTATTTGCTTAGCTGATTTGTCTTCCTTGTTCTCTTCTAGGTCAACCATGTCAACATCAAAAGGTGTCTACTCTTCCTCATTTTGTTGCAAGGGTGATTCAGTTGCATGCCTACGTGACTACTTCGTTTCTCCTTGAACTTGCTCAATTGTAGTTTTCTTAGGAAATTGTCTAGTTTGTGACCTAGTCAAAGTTCTAGGTATAGACACCTCTTTAGTGATCTCAAGGGAAAAAGCAAATATTTTCCCTTTCTTGTAGGTATGTGTGATCCCTACCCTAGGTGTCTGTCTAACTAAAAACTTGTTGGATGAGCCAGCCTCCTGTGGCCTTGATGGTGCTAGTGGAGTGCTTTGACTGGTAGGTTGACTAGTGGTAGGCATAAAGGCAACTGATTGTATGAATGTTTCCCATGGTATATCGATTTGTGAAAGATGATGCAGAACAATGACTTTGACCAAATGATGATGAAACAAACTTGCTTGAGTCTCTTTCCCTTTGCTTTGTACTTTCTTAGTTATCTTGACTAAGCTTCTGAATAAGTAATGAGGCAAGTTCAGTGGTTTGATGGCAGTGAAATGCATCAACATCCCTATGTGATATTGATACAATCTAGAAAATCCCCCTTACACAAGTAAAATATTTCAAGCCCACCTTCATAAAAGGATCATATCTATCCGATAATTGTTTGAAGGGAAAGATATGAGTAGGAGCATCTTTAAAGTGTGGTTTCAGAAAGATCTTGTAATTTTCAACGTCCAAATCCATCCCTTTAAACCAAATCTCTCCTTGGTTAGGGATACCTGTGGCTAAAGCTATGGAATATGCTGAAATGGTGAAGTAAATCCCTACTATATTGGTCTTATCCCTCCTAAAATTAGTGGCAAAGAGGCTTGTCAACTTGGCATGGCAGCCTACCTCTTGAATCTTTTCACAAAACCCTAGGCAACTAGCACCTTCAAATGATTTCTTGAAGAATGATGAAGCATTGATCTCTTTCATATTGGATGGATCAAATCTAGAGATAGGAACCCCCTTATTGTACTTATTCTCACTTCCCATGGTTTCAATTTTCTTGATAAAACCCTAGTTTGGTAGGAGGGGAAGGTAGAGTAGGATTAGGAAAACAGCAGAAAATGGGCAGCTAGGTTAGGGGATGGAATGGAGGGGAAGGAGAGTGAGATAATTATTGGGAAAATTTTTGGAGATGGGGATGAGTGTTAGGGAGGCAATGGAAGTGAAATTCCTTGAAATAGATGAGGGAAAGAGGTGAAAAGGGCCAAAACACAATCCTAACCCAGATTTTCTGCAAAAGCGCAGCAGAGGTTAGGGTTTGTGGGGAAAATGGGGAATGTGAAGGGAATGGGTATGGGAAATGGTTGGGGGAGGTAAATAAAGTGTGTATGAGGGTGATAGGGTAGTAAAACTAGGATTTTATGACTTAGATGAAGCAAAAACTTGGAGAAACCAAAAGTGCAACGAAGCCCTCGGAGAGGGATTTCATCACTTGGTGAAGGAAATAAGTGTATGAGAGAAAATAATAAGGTAAACTTACTTAATGAGAGTGTGCTTGAACCTGTATAACGTTTTTGAAATCCTTTGGACGCTGAGTTTTGCCTCCTTTTCCAAACACGTAGCATAGGCACTAGAAACACAGCGTGTGGCACTAGAAACACAGCGAGGTAGGTAGGCAGGGATTTTAATGAATAAATTTGATGTGTTGATGGCTAGGATTAAGCTCGATGATGGAGAGGTGTTCAATGAATATGAAATTAAGAATTATAATGCTTGTATGGTCTTCTTATAGCTCAAAATTCAAACATTTCTTTGGTCATGGAGTGATATCACATGTCTTTTTGAAAAATGAAATGATAGGATAATGTACTGCAACTTTATCACTTAATTAGGCAAGGTTACATCTTCATGAAGAGTAAAATGTACCTTTGAAATCTTTTTTGAACACTTTTTTCCCTAATTACTAGCTCCCATGATGGTGATTATGATGATGACATGACTCTTTTATGACTTTGGATGACCTGACCTAATGATGACATCAAATGCATATGTGAAAATTATGATTTGAACCTTTGAACCTTGAAGTATGCATAATCATGATTTGATGACTAAAAATAATGACCAAGACACTCTTCTGATGACCTATCACAAGGAGTGATGACATTACCAAGGAATTTTTTGACCTTGAATATGGAGGGAGCAGTGATATAACTAGATACTGACCAATGATCAAATTTTATTTGAAAATTCATTTGAAACTATAACAATTTGACCTAGGACCCTATCAACTGACATTGAAATAGTACATTTGATCACTGGTGGCTCATAGACACTAACAACTTCATGGAATCAACATGTCCCCATATGGAGCCAGATCTTGCACTCAAATTAACAAAGTTCCAAGGAAGCAGAAGTGTTTATTTTGTCAACAAATATTAGATCCCCTATCAGCGGTATGTGTGTCATGGTCGCACCATTCTGCAAGTTATAAGATGTAAATGGTCCTAGTAAATTTTTGAGTATATGTATCAACCTAGGTAAGCCTATGATTTTAGTGACGAATTTCATCCTAGGAGGTTTTTTAACCTCATTGATTACCTGTATTTCTAAACATGGTTAATCATAAGCTTTTTTTCCCCTCCAGCTTAAACTCCCAAAGCTAGGGTGAAATTTATTGTTGAAATCTTAGGTGATTCCTAGTCTTTTTAGTCGAGTCTAATGTAAAATTGGTTTGAGAATAATTTAAGCTAGTTGGCTTAATTATTTTATTGCAAATCACTTGGTCTACTAAATCATGTTGTGTCGCAGATGAGTTATGTGTTTTGAGGGTCTAAGCCTAATGTGCATTCTCTCTTTGAGTCTTATAAATGTAAAATCTTATGTATTGGAGAGTTGGAAAAATAGTAAATCCCCTCATGTGTAGATTCATTAATTTTTCTTACGAAATTAAATTAAATTAAGCCAAAAAATTAATTAATTAGAATCAAATTTAAATTGTCTTAGGAAAATAAAATTTTCAAATGGAAAAATTTGTGGGTCTTAAAAAAGCCAATTCTTAAAGGTCCTCCACCAATGTAATATTGTATATTTCAAGAAAAAATGGACCCTTGGGCCTTGGTGGTTAAGTCAAAGTCAAATTTTTGAGGAAATCGACTCAAAATATTAATTTTTAGCTAATTAATGTGGAGTTAAATGATAAATTCAAAAATTCCTCAAAAATAAAAATAAAAAAATCAAGAGCCAAGATTAAAAGATCTTGAAGTGTTATCGACAGCCAATATTATTTTGACAAAGATCAAAGAAATTGGTCGTTATTTTTCCATTTGGAGGATTTACCTATAAATTAGAGAGTCAATTGAGTCTCTAGTCATCTTGATCTCTAGCTAGAATTTCTGTTGAAGAATTTTGAAAATTATTGTCCCGCTAGGAACTATTTTTTTTACAACAGTAAAAGACTTTGGGGTGCAACTCAAGCTATTCTTGTTCATTGATATGTGGTATGTATTGACTACGGGCTTCCTATTTGGTGCTTTACTTGATATATTTTGAGATAATACATAGTATTTGCAGGTACTCAATCCTTGATCTTCAAGTTCACAAACTGTGGGCAAGGATAATTTTGCTTGGATTCCTAGTTTTTATATGGTGTATTAAATCTTCGCTAGGGCTATAGTGAAAAATACTTTTTCTGGAGCATTTTAGCCATTCTTTCAAGGAAAAAATATTTTCTCAAAATCTATTTAAAAAAACCCATGTATAATATGTAAAATAATTTTGTAATTTTAATTGTAAATTATTTGTCTTACTTGGATTGGGTTTTTTTAGATCAATAATGTATATATTTGGGGTTTGGTTGTTTTTATTTTCATTTTTGTAAGTTGGATCAAGGAATCAAGTGGGATAAGAACTAGATCTAGGCCCTTGAGGGTGAGATCTAATCTTGGAAATTTTTTGCAGGATTTCCCACGGAAGAATTCTCAGAAAATCAAAGAGATGAAGTATAAAATAATTTTGAGCAAGTGTTTCAAGATTTTCATGGTTTCTAGCCCCATTTTTTCCCTCCTAAGCCTCAGTGTCCCTCCTTCAGCCTTATGTGTCTATGTTTCTAGCCCTCCCAAGGCTAGCTGTGAGCCTCAGGGGTTGTGACTTCCCTGACTTGCCCTAGTCACAAGTCTAAAAGGCCGTGTAGCTTCCTCCTCAGCCTCTCTTCCTTCGTCCTTGGTCCTCCCTCGACCTTCCTCCTTGTCCTCATCTCCCTCTCTTCCCTTGGCCGCAACCCTCTAAGGGCTTGCGACTCCCCTTCTTGGACTTTAGGCCCTAGGTCGTAGGCCTAGGGCCTTTCCTAGGCATTTATCTTTGAGACCTCTTTCATTTTTGAGCCTTGATCTATCATTACAATCCTTTTATCCCCGCAAACTAGCCTTCATTGGCCTTGTTTTGCCTTTTCTTGGCCTCTTTTGCCCCAATCTGCTTTAAACCCTAGATTTAAATTTTTGCCATTGAATACTTGGTGGTTTTGCAAGTGTAAGGTCTCAAAATTTGTATTTTCAGGCGGAAACTTGATCCTAAGGTTTCAGCAAATTTCGACCACGGGATCTTCAAGGCCTTGGGCTTAGGGTTTGACCTCTAAACCCTTGTTTTACTTCAGTTTTATTACAACATTCAAATCACTAATTACGCCTTAAATTCACATAATAAATGGTCAAAGTTGATCAAAATTGTTAAATCTTGATTTTCATAAGTTTTTGCCACTTGGGCAACTTGAATTTGGCCTAGGTCTAACTTTTAAGCTTGCTAGAATTTACTGCATAACTGAAAATTAAATAAATAAATATTAAAAAAAAAATCATATTTGAATTTTCTGAAGCACATACTTAATTAGGGTCAAAAATTTTGAATTTTCAGTTTTCAACAAAATTTTACTATTTTTAGGCATTTTGGGCATTATCTTCAGTATTTTTAGCTTGTTGATATGTCATTAACTTACTGTTGTAATAAGCATATCAGTTATGAAATTCGCCGAGTCACACTCTCTAAAAATCCCTAAAATTGAAAATTTCAAGCTTCAATACATTTTTACTATTTTTGGGCAAATTGGTCATTTATTTTAGACTTCATTAGCTTGTTGATTCGTGATTTATTTAATGTTATTATAAATAAATCAGATCTGAAATATCACTGAATACATCATTATAAAGTGAGCTAAACAAGTTAATTTACATTTGTTGGTCATTGGAAATTTTATGCTTCATGATTCAGCAAATTTCATGATTTGAAGTGGTTTCCGCACTACTGTCATAACACTAATAAAGTCTGAAATTTATGAATTATTACTGCTGATACAAACTATCATAAATCTCAAATTGCCATATCTCATCTTGGTCTTAAAGGTTGTCTAACTTTGCACTCAAAATCTGAAGCTAATCTTGTTGATAGAGTTAACTTGGGCTTCTAAGTTTGAATTGGCATAATATATTGTGTTGTTAATCATAGGTGGATAAGTTGATTTACACAAACATCTTGTAGATTGACCTATAGTTGAAATTTGCATTTGTATCGTTAAGCAATCATCTTGTATTAAGATCATTTTTCCCCATTGTTTTTAAGTACTATTGGCATAAAGAGTAATCATAGCTTAAGTACTTAAGAAACTAAAACAATATTAATTCAAAATAACCTCAATCATCATCTTTCATTTAGCATATTAGATCTAGATTTGCATTAAGAATTTACCTCGTAGCATAAGCTAGGTTGATAGAGACTTAGGGCAACCCTTTCCAAACTAGCATGAGAGATACAACTCTTCCTAGTCATTAACATAGTGACTTTGCAGTTGTTAGAGCCACAGTGTCTACAGCGACGGAGGCACTGAGTGAGTGGAACACAAGGAGAGGTATCATTAATCAGGCCATTGTCTACTTCCCGTTGGCTTCCATTTCACAACTTACTTTGATGATTGTTTCTCAAAATAGTTGGAAGAAAAGTTACACTTAGACTAGGAATCCAACTAAAATTTACCAAGACCAATGCATCTCACATAGATCCTAGGTATTGCATATCATATAGGTTAGTCAAGCATTCAAGCAGCAAGTTTCCATCCTGTCATTTGGTTCCAATTTATAGAAAGCAAGAATTTGTGACTCCATTAAGGCATTGGTCTCATTATAGAAAATCTAAATCCAATCAATAATATTGCTTAATTTCAACCAAGTGGCTAGGCCACTCATCCGTGTCTCCAAAACAAGTTGGTTACCAACGTGTCTCCCTTCACATCATTTCATAGGGACTACCCCAAAGAGCATGTTGTTGGGAGACAACTAGAACAAAGTTGGTGGAGATCAAAGTGACAGCCCCTGTCCTGAGGGTTGGACAGGGGTTGTCACGGTGCATGTATAATCTAGGGGACAACAAGTATGATGCATTTGTCGCCTGAGTATTTGACTTTTACTAGCCTCTACATTATTAGTGAAGAATTTGCATTGTTGTTGACCCTGCATTGTTCCACGATGCAACACTTATAACTCTGCACTGTGCTCCCCAAAATTTGATTGTAACTAGTCTGCAACTGTCACTCTGGAATTCTGATTGCACCTCTAACACTGATCCATCCTGCTACTGAATATTGTGGGCCCCCGTAGCCAAATAATGATCCATGAGGTGGACTCCTCAAGGAAACTTCCTATATTTGTATCTCTCTGCGGCTACAACTCCAAGTCACCTCACCTCACTCCATGAGGCGTGGTTGCCATCATCGCAAAGTATTCCTCCATTCTGGGGGACAACCTATATATCTCAACATGTGCTTGTTGCTTGGTATTTCTTCTCATCTGTGTCCTTCTTTCTAAGAGGACATTGGGTATTGTAGTGGCCAAAATCACCACACCTGAAGCACTTGACCTTAGATAGCTTCTTCTTCTTCTTTTTCTCCCCTTATGCCTAACTAGGACCCTTGGATGCAAGAGCCACATTATCCTCCTCACCCTTCACGCCCTTTTTGTTGTTTCCACTGATGGTTATCTTCAAAAGAGCCATCCTCAACTCTTTCTGCTGCATATCGGACCAAATCATGTCCCACCTAGGCAAGATATCTCTTCCCAAGAGTCTTTGGACAAATACTTGTCATTCCTTTGAGACATTATTCAGTTCCAATCGTACAAGATCCACAGGTTGAGGTGCTGACCCAACAACTGCTATTTGATCTTGAACTTCCTGAATCCGAGTAAGAAAGGAATTTATGCTCTCACCTTTCTGCATACTTGTGCTCCTCAGCTTCTCTTAGAGGTACATCTTCTTCTTCTCAAAAGAACTCTGAAACAGATCTACCAAGGCATCCCACATCTCCTTGGTTGTTGCTTGCACTGCCACATGTGAGACAAGATAGTCCTAGACTCCATCCAGAATCATCCTCTTAGCCTTAGCCATCTCCTTCATGTAATCCTTTTTTTGATCAGCGCCTTGGGGAACTGCTACCACACTCTCTGCATAGGGCTTTAGACCATATTCATCCAGAAGGAATAACATCATTTCCTTCCAGATGACATAGTTGAAGACACCCTACAATTTTTCTTGGTACCTAAGCCCAATTGTGGCCATCTCAAAAACTAATATGGAAAGTCCCTCTTCCTCTGCTTGGATGCTACTCTATTACTCGCACTCCCTCGTGGAATGCACAGTTCTGCGAGTTGCTACTGCCAATCTACAACTGGGAAAAATTGGATTTCTTGGCTAGAAACCTTTTGAGAGAAATATCCCTCTCTGTGTGTACTTTTCTCTTCCACCCGACACTGCTTTTTCTCTATAAAACTACTACAAAACCCTCTGCGTCCAACCATAAATTTTCTCAACGAAAATATGAGTTTCTCTCTCTGTCTGCTGGAATCACTCAAACTGGAAAGTCGATTTTTTTTGTCTCTTTACACTAAAAAATCTAACTTCCCCAAGAAACTAGGCCTGCCTGGCAATAGATTGTGCTACCTCTAGGAATTTTGGCCTGTTGCTCTTACAAAACAACGAAATTCCCTCCTCCACTTTTGAACTTCCCAGTTGATCACTTACTCTCTGATACCATGTGAAAATTTCATCTATAATAGCAACAAAAAATAATTTTCCTAAATGTTAATTTTATTTAACAATTTATTTGTGGTTTGCTATGGAAAATACCAAATAATTCACACTGTGATTTTCACAAATAAATTGCGGAAGAAAATAGCGCTGGAAACTGAGAAAATTCTAGCACGAACACATAAAAGTGACACCACTATTTTTGGACAAATGTCCCCAGGAAAACCCAACTTGGGAAAATCGGTGCAGTAGTGAGAGTTTTTATTATTATGTAGCAATGAAATTTGAGTACAATGGATGCCCAACTGGAAATCCAAACAACAAGAAAATATGGGAAAAAATATTTTAAGCGAATTACCCTTCTTCCACAAGCAATCTCGGCACAACTTCCTTCAGAAAAATCGACCTCCTAGACCCTCTATGTCAGCCTCTGCGCTGGTCTCTACAAACCCTATGACGTCAAGCCTCCAAACTGCCTCTCATGAAGTCATTCTTCTTGTATGTGCTAGGTAAATCGCCTCTCCGGCACTTTGAACCCTTTGCCCGACCTCTGGAACTGAGAAAAAAATTCTCTCCAACTAAATTGAATTGCCCTGTGAAGTTGACTACGCAGTCCTCTGCGCTGCCTCACTGGAAATAACTCGACCCTCTCACTGCTGCCTCTTTGAATCTGGAAAACTTCCTCTAGATCACTGTATCTACCCCTCACTATCTTTGTTGCCTCACTGAAGCTCAAACTCTCTGGCAACTGACTATTGCTACTCTGGAAAATCGAATTATCCAAGTGACTTTGGTGCATTCTCCAACACCACATCGATCTCTTCTTATGTCTTTCTATTGGGACTCCAATGTCCAATCTTAAATTCTAATCGATGGCTCAGATAATTTCTAGATCGATCCGTGTGAGTTTCTAGAGAATTCTTACATTGACTTAATTAATTTTGATTAATTAGCCATATTTTCTAAGTCTAGGCTTAGGAACTATTTAAAAATCGACAAATAATATAATTAATCCATCTCTAGGTGGAATTTCTAGAAACCATTTCTGGGTTTTGGAGATCTCATGTATTCTAGCCTCTCCACCAAATTTCGTGGCTAGAACACAACTGATGCTACAAAAACTAACACAAAAGTGGGTGACCCCATGAAGAAATTTTTTCCTAGATACCTCTTCAGCCAACAACCAACAGCCCCTGACAGCCATTTGATCTTCACTCTTTGCATTAGTCATGTCCCCTCACCCATCTGTGGAGAGCATATGTTAGAAGTGCGCAATGCAACCCAAAAGGTATGTTTTTCATTGTACAATTGGTTGTTTATGCTTGTTTTTCTTAGGCATCTTAGGCATGGATTATTGGGTGACTTGGAAGAAGGAAGGGCTTTAACTGTGGTTTTGTTCCCTCGCCTTAAATGGGGGGTTAATCCTCAATCTTAGTCCCATGGGATCTCCCCTATTACCTATGGTTTTAGGAAGGGCACTACTTGGGAAACCTTGATTTTGATAATGTGGTCTTGTTTTCTCCTTCCACATTTTTCACTCCCCTTCGCACATTACAAGCCCTATTTCATCATTTTCCTTCTCTAGGTCCACATGGCCATTGGGTCCACAAGGCACTGACACTCCCCCTCTCCTTGTCCACATATTTGGGTCGGCCCTAGAAATGTTGCCCCAACAATTGATGCAACTAAAAGAACGTTAAAAACATATCATGGCCACAAACAAGAAACAAAAGAAAAGAATATTATTAAATGCAAAAGATAGCCAAGACATTTAATATAGCACATGGGTAAGGGACAAACATGAGCTTTACCCCTTATCACGGCCATCACCCTGGTTCCAAGGGCCCCATAAGTTCCCCCACATCATTAATGAACCCATGCACATATGAGCCCCTGGTGGACGATGAATTGCCCCAACTTAAGGGGTTAAGTAACTTATTACATCATACACAACATGCTCTCATTTCCTGGAGCCCCGAGTAGTAATACAAAGAAAAATCAAGAAAAGACAATCAGCAAATAAAGGAGGGTGGAAAAACAAAGGTTGGGGTAACTAATGTATCCACGATTGTTGCCTCCTACATATATACACCTAATATGTGGACATCCCTCATCATTTCCATCCTCGAACCCGTGGAATTTGGCCTTGAGACCCCCACATCCCCATCCATTATCATCATTCACATGACACCTATCAATTGAAGGACATACCAGGGACCTGTCTTTCCCCTTAAGGGTCGGGAATACCTAATAGGGTTGTTTATTAGCCACTACTACCTAGGGAGGTAACACTATTACAAGTTTAAAGCCCCACATTTAAAAGGGAAGCCCAATATGAAGTCTCAATGTGCCATTGATAAACAAGTTTGGTTGACTTAGATGTACTAATGTATTATTGTACCTAATGGTGAGGATGCATCATTGGACATTATCTGTAATTGGCAGGTGGTTTCATCATGGGCTAGGCAACTTAATTGGGGCCCAAGTCCACCAAAGGATCATATTAACACCCTTGGGTGAAGCATTGAGAGCCATGGGACTCCCCTCATGTGCAAAGCATCATTTCACACCATGTGCACCCTTAGCAATATGTTCATTGCCTGTACTTATTCATGAGATGATGCTCTTGGATTAGTGTGCCTCGGCCAGCCCAGCATTCACCATATGGTGTGGCAATTGATCCAAGGCCCAAAAGTAGTTTGTCTCACCCCTTAAGACATGGAAGGACATGCACCATCGTCAAATCCCTCATTTTTGGAGCTTTACAGGCTATTCTATCATTTAGGGACCCATGAGACCAATTTTTGTGCCCTAAACACCCCACATGAGGATTTACATGGAGAGTTAGGGGCCATCCTCTAGTTCAAGATTCATGGAGCCATCTCACACATTTCCACACCAAGAGGACTCAACATGACTCTCCAACAGTCCTACATCGACATCACGTCATCATTTTGGCTGGCATATGGATAGCTAATTCATATTTTCTAAAAGCTACTTGGTCAGCTTGTGACCAAGGGATGTATCTTGCTCAATTTTATAATATTAGGGGGCTTGTAGTCATAATTAAACCTATTGAAACTCATATAAATAGAACTTCATTTGTTTTGGATCATCATCACACTTGGGAATTTCAGCTTTCCTGGAAAATTCACACTTGTTCTTGGACTGTCTATTGGATAATCTTGGATGCATTTCAATATTTAGAGATGAATTTTGATCTTCTTTGGAGATATGTTTGAATTGTGGATGGATATATCATATTGTCATCTTGTAAGTGCTTTTGTTGAAGTTTTTCTCTTCAAATAGTGTCTAATGTATGGAATTGTTGCAACTAGCTTAAAGCTATATTGTGCCCAAATTGTTGAAGTTTGATTTTTGAAAGCTATTTGGTTGAAAATTGCATATGTTACTCATAGCATGACATGTGATGAATATTCCTAGTGATGAAAATATCATTTTTCTCCATAAAACTTCATAATGTTTGAGTCGGTAATTGTTGAGGGTTGGTAACTAGGGCATCAATTCTTAACCACCTTAAGGACAAATTTGGCTAATCTAAAGCATATAGAACTCCACATTCCCAAAGGACAAGGAATTGATCCAATCCTTTAGTGATCAAACTTCCTTCTTCTCCATAAATTTCCTCTTCTAAATCCCATTCCCCTTGAATAGGGCATAGAGCAAATTGCATTAGAGGAAGAATTGGTGGATTCTGGGAGCACATACCTCAAGCCTAGGGTCTCATCTACAAGACCACTAAGTTTGGCAAGCATCACATAGGTTTTCATCCATAAAATCTCTTTCCCTAGGTTTTCCCTAGAAAGGAAGCCCTAGCTTATATCTCCTTCACTTAAGGACTTCTTTGAGGGTTGTATGAGCTTAGTATTCAGTGGAGTAAATCATAAGAAGCCCTTTCTCCTCTTTGCTTTGAACTTGGGAGAACCTTTGTCCATGATAATTCAAGAAACCCTAGATCCTGTGCAAGTTCTTTTTAAGTCTTTTAGGAAGAGTGAAATACCTATAAAAGTGTCATATTACCACATAGAGCTTCCCTTGAAAGGTCCTACATCATCACCTAACACCATAAAACTTAGAATATCTATTAAAAAGTGATTATCATCCAACCGAGACTCCTCCTATCGATGAAAGTCCATAAAGAGCAGGGGACCTTGGTTGTGGTGATAGTGGACCATTGTTCAATTGTATCAGTTGGTCTAGCTTCATGTCCTATAGTTTTTCCCTCCTTAGGACCTGCTAGATTTTGTTGTAACATTTACAATATCGCAGAAGAGGTCTAGAACTACAAGATCGGGGCAGCATGACCTTTGGCAGATTGAGTTGAATGGACAACTTTCAAGAAAATTTAAATGGTACACCAAAGAGAAGATGGAGGAAAATTTTCCTCACCTCATTCAGTAGAAACTTTTGGGGACCAAAAGCCTCCGAAAATGGGGAGGGGTCATCTGGATTGGATCATTTTATTGTTTGTCATCTATCTCAGTGCTTACAAAGTGGAAAAAGTGGAGGAATCAACTCTCTTTACCATTTTTATCAGCGAGACCCAATTTGGCAAATTAGGGTCTAAAACCTTCCCGAAGCATTTTGAAGCATCAAATGATGTTTTTTGGGGCTTAAACTTTGTCGCTTTAGCCCCACACCTCTTTTTCCTATTCGATACATAGAGACCTTTCCAACGAGGCAAAAACCGGGTCATTTAAAGTCTATATGTGAAAGTTATGCCACTCAGAAGTTGACATCCCTGTTTTCACCACCATAATTTGAGAGATGCCACATCAGCCCCCATTATCCATGGAAAATGGGCTAGCCATGTGATTATGATAAAGAAGACTCCGGAAGAGTCTATGTTGTAACTATGGTTAATAGTTAAGGCATTCAAACCTAACCACTAGTATGCTATCAAGTTGTGTTATAACCGGGTCACGATAAGGAAAAGGGCTTTTATTCTTTCGAGTGCATTTGTTACATGGTTAAGCAAAAATAACCAAGAGAATAGGATATAGAGCAGGCAAAGAAGATTTGTGTGCTGTAGTAGCCCACAGGCCATAGGGCATACTTCTTTGTACTCTCAGACATTTTCTATTCAAAGAAAGAACATAGTAGCCTCACCTTCTAGATGGGATTTTCTCCCGAAAGGGTTTTCCAAGTCATATCTTGTGTCAAATGTGAGTTTTTATTTCGTCGTTCTCTATTTTCTAAATTAATTTTTAATTCGTATTCATGCACTATTAACAATATTCTACATATCTAGAAATCTAAAAAGAAATAGAACTGTAATAGTGTAGAATTTCAGATTTTAATATAATTTTATAAAATCTGTTGTAACAAATTGTCCAGTGAAATATCTACTGACAGTTATGAATCATTTTCCAGTCTTGGAAAATCAAGCACTTGTAAGCATATGAAACCTTCACATACGACAGTTATGAATCATTTTCCAGTCTTGGAAAATCAAGCACTTGTAAGCATATGAAACCTTCACAAGGCTGATAGATATGTGATAGGTCAGTCTCCTGCTTACCAATATCATCTCTTGAAGTCAATTGTGTTTCTGGTCTTGCCCATGATAAATATCTCTTGAAGTCAATTGTGTTCCTTGTCTTGCCATGATAAATATATAACTTAATATCTCTTGAAGTCAATTGTGTTTCTTGTCTTGCCATGATAAATATACAACTTTTCAGTTCACCTCGGAACACTTTGTTACCGTCTCACGCAGGCTAATCATAGATTTAACCATAGATTTGAAGGCAAGAGGGGAGGAAAAACAACTTATGGTTCTTCACTTGCTGAAGAAATTCCATGTGAACTTATTAAATAATTTTAATAGATTCAATTAATCCCATTAAAACATACGAAAACTATTTTTCATAGATTCAATTACTTAAATTGCAAAAGCACACCAACCAGATTCGATTACTTAAATTGCAGTAGCACGCAAAAAGAAAACCAATACTAAAATACAGTGATAGAATCGATAATTCGACAATACCTTCCCTACTAGTCCCTTTAATTTGTATAACCATCAATCAAAATGAAACTCGACTGCTGACAAAGTTTTAAAATTTAAAGACCACAAGGTAAAACCATTCCCATAAACTACACTAAAAATTTGATAGATTTCCCATAAATAAATGGTCCCAAAACCAAACACCACCGATCCTTCTTGAAAAATAGATATAACTCTCATAACAAGGTGATTTATAACAAGAATCTAAGTTCTACAAGTTGGTGTTTATCCAACCCTATGTGCCAAACCCTAGACCCTAAAAGGCTTCATACAGAACTATAGGCAGCCTTAACTACCAGTTCTCAGCACTTGCATAAATACAAGCCATCCATGATTCAATATGACACGGGTTCAAACCAAAATGGGCATAGTCAGAAGCAACCTCACGCTGGTTACTGTCTTTTCTTGATTTGCCATGCAAATGCTAGCGTACAAGATATCCTGTAAATCCATGTTTCAAGTTTATATATATAGATCAACTTTATAAGATAGTCTCCCACTTTTTGATTTGTCACCAGTCTGGATCCAACTTAACCTCAGATCTATTATGCTTATCAGATCTATTAAGCATAAGCATAGAGATTAAATCTTTATACGGTACAAACCTCTCATCATGTTTTTGGATATATAAATAGGTTTGCAACTCAAAAGATTCAATCCTACTTGTGGCTTTATAGAACCAAGGGCAGATCTAGACTAGTTATTATTTTTATTTTTTTTACATAACAGTTTTGGTATACATATCAGAATTATGGAGAATTGTAACACATGCCCCATACTGGTTTGTAAAATGTGCCTCAGAGCAAACACCTGCCCCTAGTAACCTGTAAAATACACCTCTATGTGCAAACACGTGCCCCCTTCTAGGGGTTAGAATGCACCTATCCCTGCAATAGTGATTTGCGTGATAATATAATGATGCCATAGTATATATACTTGCTTCCAATTTCCAACAGGGTTTCCACACCAATAAATTCACCTTTGCTGAAATGTGCTTTCCTTTGTATAGAAAAACATGCCAAACAAAAGAATTCCTGAAATCCCTGAATGGATTTCAAGGAATATTTAGATGAGACACATAATGGTAAAAAAAAATTACAATGCAACCAAGCATAATACGGGACCTCGATTAGCAGCCTAATAACCAGCATCACTTATACAACTACACTTGGAGCAGTCATTTTTATAGTTAATCGCAAGAAAATAAATTCAAGTTAAAATAGAAGCTGCACAATTAAATGAGATCTTACACATTAGCATTCAAATCATAACCAGAAAATTTCCTCCCTACTACCCCATAGCACTATATACATCTGATGTGATGAAAGAACTGACCGGCCATGACTTGTACTCTCCATGAGAAGAATTAGAACATAGGTGACAACTATCCGATGCTCCATCCTAGGAACAATCCAGCACCAGCACCAGCACCAGCACCAGCACCAGCAAGACCTAAACCCAATACCAGAGTAGGGCCCATAATGTGATCAAAGAACCGACTGACCAAGACTTGTACACTCCATAAGAAGACTTAGAACATAGGTAACAACCATCCCATGCTCCATCCTAGAAGCAATCCAGCACCAGCAAGACCTATACCCAGTGCTACAGCAATGGCCCATGTGGTGATGTCAAATTTTTTCCGCCCAATTTTGTGTCGTTTGTTATGACTAGCCTTTGAACCAGCCCACTGTCGGTGCTTCATTGAACTCCAGGGAAAGAGTGTACTCAACTGATCCTGTGAGACAGATTTCTCATTTGATTTTATTTGCAGGCATAGAGTTTCTGTCTGTAAAAGTCGAAGCCATTGCCGATAAGCAAATAGATGGGATGCTTCCTTCAGAAAAAGTCGTAAGAGCTGTTCCTTTTCAGAAAAAGCTCGTGCAGCTGCTTTCTCTGCTTCTCTTGCTCTGGTCTGGGAATGGCAAAGTGCCTCCAATAACTGTGCCCTGTCTCCATCACTTTCAAAGCTAAGTCTACTTTCACTCCAGGTTTTGTTTGTACTCTCAGAGCTACAAAAGTAAAACAGATAGGAATTTCATTCTAGGAAAAAAAAAGGAATTTCAAGTTTCAACCAATGTCATAATGTAAAATCCAGGACACAATGTTAACAACAGGAAACACTAGAGTTCCTTGTTAATAATGTCAGTCTGGATTCAGGTGGTCTTGTACTAGTGTCTAAAGGTGAATGCAAATGCCTGCCTATTGAAAAATAAAACAATTTGTTTCTTCTTATAGAAACCTAAGATGAACCAAGAATTTACTTAAATCTAAATGGATTGAACATTTATATCAGATGGCTTTAAAAGGTACTCTCCCTGAAATTGGAAAAACATTTTAATTGGTAAGCTATCTTGTTAAGCTGCAGGAAACATTACCTTGACATTCTCTCACCATCATTTGTTAAAGGATAATGTGATGCAACCGACAAGGAAGGTGACTCCATGCTTCTAGAAACTGGAAAGGTGTATGTTTGCTCATTTGCTTTCAAGAATGATGAAACATTCCGTCCAACAGACTCAGGAAATGCTTTGTGATATTGACCACTGCACTCTGAAAACCCCCCATAAGTTATTTTATCTACGGTGAGTAAAGGACCCTTTTGTATTCGCATAACTTGAGGTGGAGGAAGGTCGCAGTTCTCAATATGCTGTGATGACTTTTGCGCAACTAGTGTGGCCAGTTCATCCTCATCGGCAGTGCGCCACCAGGGCCCACCTTTATCACATGGTTTGGAAGTTGTTATGTTACTAGCATATTTCTCATATCCTTCAGAGATTGCATATTTTTCTGTCTTTGCAGTCATCCAATGATAGTCCTGATCCCAATACTCAGGATAAGAAGACTTTGGATCTTCCTTGGCATTTTCATTACCATGTAACTTCTGGATGCCAACGCTCTCACTCTCTACAGTTCTGAATGTAATATCTTGATTTTTAGAAGCAGACTGTTCTGCGCCACTCAATTTTTCTCCAGCAAAAACATCCAAGCTGGATTCTTTATGTCTATCTGCATTTTCAGGGCAATCCGCATCATACTTGGAACTCATAGGAATCTCATTCTCCATCTGAGTATCAACTGTTTCGCACTTCATGTCTTTAACATGCTCAAAGGTGAAATCCCTCTGGTATCCAAAGTTAGGCTGCCACTGTAGCCACCATCTTGTGTCTGGAGAGAGGTTAATGTTTGAAGAATTCCAATTGACAGGTACAAAAGCTGAAGAAAAATTGTCTGTTCCACTCTCAGTATCAGAGTGAGATGGGTCGGACTGAGACTTTGACGATGTTGCATTCGGACAGCAAGCCAATTTTGGAGCTCTTTTAGCATCCTCCTGCATGAAACAGCGATTTGCAGTACGCTGCCAGGCAGCTCGTGCTTCTGCTGCAGCCATTATGTCATCACAGATGTTGTAAATCTGACACACTACAGCATAAAAGCAACACAATATTATTAAGGGTTGACACAAACAAGAAATCCATACAAGAGATTCCTTGCAAGGTATTTCATATTGATTAATGTATGCAAAATTAATACAAAAAATGCACATAGCTCAAAATATATTTAATTAGATGAACTAATGAAAGGCTAAGGACGGTGAATTCAGGTTAGCTTTAGATGAAAATTGAAATAATAAAAGGCTAAGGAGTGATGAATTCAGGTTAATTTTAGATTAAATAATTATTAATTAAAGGCCAAGGATGGTAAATTCAGGCTAAATTTTGAAGTGAAGCTTATTGGACTACGTAAACAACTATTTTCAGAAAATTTGATAGGGTTATTATGCTCGAATTTAAAATAAATTAATGAAATCCAGGAAAACATAGGCCTAAATCATATGTAATCAACAATAAAACTAATGATTTGTTCCATTCATGTAATAAATGATGTGAGCCTGAGAAAATTCAACGTATATATCATTCTTTTTCTTCCAACAAAAATAATCAAACTAATTTAAAGCTGCCAAAATAAACCTTCCTAGGCAAATTACTGAAACCAGGAAAATCTTACGCATCAAGAATCACATACATTCAAATATTAAATTAGTCTGCCATTGAAAACAAATCTCATTTTATTGTCTTTTGAATACATTTCTCTCCTTTAAATGTTTGGTTTTATGTGTTCTGTCAGAATAGCAGCTGAAATCTATACTAAATCAACTCTTTATATTTGAAAATGCTAAGGTTCTCTACTCGGTGAGTTGTTTATAGCATACCACAGTTTCTGGTTGGAAAGGTTAATCACTACCAGCATTGTAAATTGGACCTCCTTCTATAGTAGCAGGGATACACTACTTTCAATCTTGTTAAAGTAAGGATCAAGCAATGACAATATCATACTATTTATTCCAGATCATTTCTTTCAATTTGATGACTTGAAGCAAAAAATGGTGCAATTTGTACAGCACATCCTAGCCAATGTACTTTCACGGCTCCTGTTGCTAAAGGTAGAGACCAACATGACTGTCAACATGCCTGAATAATAAAGTTATGGAATCAACACAAACCATGCAAACGAGTATCAGACTGCTAAGTCTCATATCGGGTTCAGTTCATCCCTAAAAATGCAGTTCTAAGTCTTAAATCAGTTTGTCACTAATAATGCAGTTAACCAAGAATAATTATTTCATCCACCAACAACGTTGAAAGTTCGAACACTATTAGCACCTAATCAATTTTTTTTTATGTGCATTTCTGGATCCATTTCATTAATGAGTTTTGAAGCCATGAGTTGTAATTCACTCTACCTGCAACCATGTACTACAAGTCGTAATTGAATTCAAATTTTTCATGACTCTTTCATGCTCTCTAAAGTTAGGCCCACCTTCTGTAAAATGTCATGACTTCAGAATCTATGGCACTTTTTTTAATGCATGCATTAATGAAAATACCTTGGTTTCAGCATCCATGGAACTACTTTTTCATAATGCAGGCACCTGAGATAAGGTTTTAGCAAAAGGAAAAAGATATATCAGAGATGACAAAACATGCAGAGCAGGGCTTGAGACTTAATTTTACTCTAGAAACATCATACGACAGTGCATGTTTGGCCAAAATTCCCTTCGGATATTTACTCTCAAAATTCCAAACATAGGATACTTGCTGCTTCGGTTGAGGGGACACATATTTGCTAGAAAATGTGATACTATCAAAGCCGGATATCTGTAAGCCTTGGGCTTCAATTCAGCCATTCTAGAGTTTCAAAAGGCTTCTTCAATTTCAGGAATATAAGCAAGCACAATCCGGACATCTGTAAGCCTTGGACTTCAATTCAGTCATTCTAGCATTTCAAAAGGCTTCTTCAATTTCAGGAATATAAGCAAGCACAATTCGTTCCTTGAATCTGGCTTTAACCAGATATATATGATTCTTGCAATTTTTCAATTAGAAAAGCATGGACTCTGGCTGTCAAGTTTTCCCATTCTTGAAGGTATTTTTCAACCAAATCTTTATATTGGAGACCAGCAAGTTTGATGAACAGCTTTTCTTCTTCCATGTCCTAAATAATCTTAAACAAATCCATTGTGAAGACAGTTTACTGAATTACTTAAGGACGGGTAGACCACCATATACTCTAGTCATAAGCAAGGGATTCAAGGTACAGCAATGTGGTATTACTACATTCATCATCATTTTTAGACAGGTTCATAATGAACTATCAGTCAATTTTATTAGCCCAAATTGTATCTTCATGACTATTCTTGCAACGCAATTTGGGCAAATCAATTTTTAATGGTTTGTTAACCTAATTATATGTGGGGCCTACATACAAAAATGCGATGATGATACATTCGGGGTTGTATTTGCTTGATTTGTTGGACTTACTTGTAGAGCTAACATCAGATATGCCAACTGTTCATTAATGGAATTTAGTAGTCTTTCGAAGTATTGATCAAGAGAGAATACTGCCTCTGCAGTTGCACTATTTTTATATCATGTGCAAAGAAATTTTCTTGTAGTTCAATTCTTTCATTCAAACTATCTATCATTTTTTTAAATGCCTCGATGTTGAAATCCATTTTTCAATTGAGAAAAATTGAGCCCACAATTGGATTTAGCCTCTGGTTCTTTGATTTAGTCTACAAATATGGCTTCTAATTCAGTCACACTTGTAACATGAGTATAGCCATTATGCCTTTTTCCTCTCTTAAAATAAAACTTTTTGGCCTTTTGATTTAATAAATATGAAGAAAAAATTGGTCAGGTGAGGGAAACAAATTTTTCTGAACTGGAATCCCGGGCTGAAGTTCCCGACACTTCTAAATATTTTACTAACGCTATCTTTTTAATTATTTTTTTGTATATTTCTAGCTACTTTATGAGAATTTAAATAAAATGTCCTTTTAAAGGTTCCAATATTAATACTTTTCAAACCTTACTTCTTAAATGTGTTGTGGCAGATGATTGTCACAAGCTGCACTCCCCGTCCTTCCCCGCACGCCGCCCCAACAGAAATCCCAGATTTGAATGGGACTGATCACTGCTAGAATCTTAATTGTGCAACACCACCCTTAGACTACTTCCAGTGGTCAATTTTGAGGAATGTCCAACTGTAAAGTCAGAAACTCTTCCTGCCGGTCACTGTATTTGCCTTGGGATCTTAGAGGAGGATCTGGTAAACTCTTCCATCTTTGACCGGTGCCTCTATTTCTGCTGATGCTTAAATCTTACACTCTCATTTCTGTGGTTCAAAAATCTCTCTTTATTGGAACCTGATGAGGATACACAGGATTATTCTCCACTGTCCAGTGACCAAGGACCCCATAATATGTCCTGGTCATGAGTTGTGAGTTCATCTACTTGGACTTCCATTAACATAGCATAATTTGGCATCCTAACAGCCCCTGAAGCCAATCATCCAACTCATAAGCCTAACATGTTGCAAACTCTTTCCAGTGCTTGTCCTGAAGTAGGAAACGATGGGAATCAGGAATATCATAAAGCTTTCAAACGAGGACTGATATAATTTCGCCTGCTTGCAATAAGCTTAGTCTTTGACTAACACAACCTTTATCCATCATTACCAGTTACTTTATGTATGGGATATGCCAAGACAAAGAAGTGACAAGAAAAAGACAAGCCATAATTTCTTTGCAAAATATTGTCAATTAAAATATGCAAATATATGCATTAACAAACTATTTTAAAATAATAAAATCAATATGCAAGATTGAATTTCACTAATAATAATCAACACTTGTTGAAATTACAAATTAAGGAAAAAAAAAATCAAATTTCACTACATAGTTTAAAACTTCAATCTTTGAAGTAAGATGAGATAAGATAATTTTATTAATGTCTGATGAATGGCCACAAAAGTAGGTCAACAGGACTGAAGAATACAATGTGGGAGTGCAAGTGCATCTCCTAGAATATGCCAAAAATAATATAAAGAAAGAGACTTACACTGAAGAATACAATGAGGGAGTGCAAGTGCATCTCCTAGAATATGCCAAAAATAATATAAAGAAAGAGACTTACATATGTAAAATGCCATAACACATGTATAAACCGTGAAAAAGGTACAATGGTATAAAAAACTAAGTGAGTTTGTCCAACAGTGGAAAGGTGGACAACCCAAGAACCAGTCGAGAGAGAGAGAGAGAGAAAGATCTGACAATGAAGCCAATGATGTCAAGGTATCCTAAGTCTGATAGCTGAAGGCGAGGGGCGCAGTGTCACAGTCCTCTCAAACCATCGAGTGGTCTCGTTATATGATCCTAGTGGGGGGAGGATGTATGAGAAAGGGATACTGCTAGCATCCGAGGCCGATAAAAGGAAACTCTAAATGGATGTTTAGTTGCTCCTTTCTGATTTTTGATTATCAATAGCATTCAAAGCTTTCACTATACTCATGGCTTTGTTGGCATATGTACTCATGGATTGTTTTTGGTTGAATGCAAGACAAAAATCCATATGGAAAATTTTAGGCAAGAGAAGTCGCACAATCAGAGAGAATCTGAGCAATCAAAGAGAGGAGATAGTGAAGGAGCTCTAGATGAAGATTGGCAACAGTCCCAGGTAAACTGAAGAACCAAAGCTCAAAGTTGAATCCTAGATGAGGAGGAAAGCTGCTTAATTGAAAAATCCTGTTAGGCCTAACTGGACGGTATGAATCTATGATACTAAATGATACGTGAAAGGAAGAAAAGTGTAGAATATACTTCCTAAACTAATAGATGAGAGGCAAATGTGTAGAAATTAAATAAACACATGGCAATAATAAATAACACAAAAACATACAACCATTAAACAATGAGTTCTTGGGGGAAACCATTCCAAGTAGAAAAACCCACACTCTAAAGCACACCCAATGTATTATTGAACAACTAAATGGTTACAATACACTATAGAATCTTCATGCTCTCAATAATAGTGTTAATCACTAGCATAAGGATTCCAGAGAAATTTTGGTAACATAACAATAAGCTAAAATTCACACCTTATTTTCCTTCAACCCTAGCATTCAACAAATAGTCATAACAAAACCATTAACCATTTGTGGTTTTCCATTCTACATATTGGAAACTACCAACAACTAATTGGCCAACAACTGTTGTTTATAATTTATTTCCTACCAGTGATTTTCATCTATTCCATGCCACTACTCGGCAGTTATTCCCTACTACAACTGAACAATCATTACTCGCTCTACTATAGGATTGCAAGGTGAATAACATAACTATCCCAACATTCTCCCACTTGTCATATACCCTGCAAGAGTATAAAGGAGAATGCATCAAACTAAACTAATTACTAGGGGCCATAAGGCCCATAGACTCATAGCACCAACTTGAATTTAATTGTGCTCCTTAGTTTTGTCAATGCATCAACAACATTCTACAATGTGTCAACTTTCTATGGCATCACCTTTCAATCCTCTACCATGCCCCTAATGAAATTGTACTAGACATCTATATGCTCTGCCTTCACCTTAAAGGTCAAGTTCTTAGCCAGACAAATGGCATTGTTACAATCACATTTAATTATAATAGCTCTATAACATACTTTCATAAGCCAAATGGCCTCCTTATAGGCATGAGTAGCTGCCACATCATTTTCCTTTCCAGTGTACAAAGCGACCACAGTGTGTTGCTTGCTTATCCAACTTACCACTCCATTAAACAATCAAAACACGTATCTGCTTGTAGATCTCCTTTTACCTACATAACCTACCCAATTAAAACACACATAACTCTATATATCCACTAAATGTTGGTCCCCTAAAACATCATTATGATAGCAAATGGAATATTTAGAAGTACCTCATAAAACCTAAAGACCCTCTTCATCACAACCCAATGTTCATGCCCGGGATTAGCCATGAATCAACTCAAGGCTCCCACTGCTTAGGCAATGTCTAGTCTAGTATAAACCATAGCATACATCAAACTACCAATAGCAATAGCATAAGGAACAAAACCCATATCCTCCATCTTTGTGGGTGTTGTAGGACATTGCTCAACTGATGGAACACTTTACAATTTACCATGCGAAAACACTATAGCACAGAGTTTACATATTTACTTTGGCTCAACAAAAGCTTATCATTTGCTCTCTCTCTCTCCTAACCTCTATTCCATAGATATGTTTTGCATCCCCCAAATCCTTCATATCAAATTGTGCTGAAAGATGACTTCAAATCATGAATCATGTCCTTATTGTTACCAAAAATAACATATCATCTACATATAGAGTGATCACAAGGAAATGGCCTCCATTTTATTTGTGATACATTCAGTGATCTGATTTAGATCTCAAAAATCTAAATCCCAACACAAAATAATCAAACTTTTGGTGCCACATTCTAGGAGACTGTTTAAAACCATATAAAGAATTTTTTAATTTGCAAACCAATTAATCCTTGCCTTTCTCAACATGGTTCTCTAGTTGTGTTTATAGATCCTCCTTCAACTCACCATGTAGGAATGTTGCACTTTCACATCCATCTACTCTTATCTATAAATCAAAAGTTGTTGCTATAGATAATAGGAACCTAATAGATGTTAACTTAACAATTAGGGAAAAGATATCACCAAAGTTTGTCCCCTCAACTTGGGAATATCCTCTCACTACCAACCTTGCCTTGTGCTTTTCAACATTGTCATCTAAACAAATATTCTTTTGGAACACCCACTTACATCTGATGGTTTTCCATCTATCAAGAATGGTACCAAGTTCCACATATCATTCTTTCTAAGTGCAATTATTTCCTCATCCATGGCCAATCTCTAAGACTGCTTATCTTCCATCTCCACTTCCTCCTTCACGGTTCTAGGCTCACTAGTTTTAGCAAAAAAAAGAAAATATCCATCTAAAATCAAATGGATTATAATTATACCTGTCTGGTTTCCTTCTTTGCTAAGTGAACCTCCTTAAAGTTTGAGATGGAGTCTCTTCCTCTTCCAAACTCTCTGAACCCTCCTCCCCATCAAGACAATCATGAACTTCTTGATCATTTTCTAGTTTAAATTTCTCGATCTTGGGTGGTAGCTGAAGTTACATGTGTTGAGAAATGTAACTAGTTTCGGTCTTCATAATTTTAATACTCATTTCAATCTGTATCCTATGTAACAAACGAGAAAAGAAAATAAAAGTTATTATTATTATTAAAGCATGGGTTTCATGCTCATTATTGATAGTCTTCTAGGTAAAAGCATGTTCTTCGTGCTTCTAGGGTTTGTTAGGTCTTGGGATTTATTGCCTTGAGTCAAAGGAGTCAACATCATGTTTATAAGACCCTTTCGGGAAAAAATATATTTGTAAAAGGAATTATTTTTTAGTCTAGAAAGTCTTGGAAGCTCCAAAGTACAAGTCGGCCTAAAGGAGAGAATTCGGTGTTGATTTGTGGTAGCATCGGATGTGCTCTAAGCCTCAAACTTCGTGGAGAGGCTTAAACACATGCATTCCAAATAACCCAGAAGTTGTTTTGGGAAACTCCACCCAAAAACAATTTTATTCGATAAATTAATTATTTTTAATGAGGACCCTAACTCTAACATAAGAAATTAAAATAATTAATGGGTATCAATTTAAGCTGTGGGTGAAACTTCTAGAAAAAGCAAATCAAGTCTAAATGTAATCTTAGCCGTTGGTTGGAGATCTAATCTCGGTCGTTGATGTCTCAACGAGAAGACTATAAAGGAAGGCTTGAGGGTCATTTGGAAGATACGCTGAAAGGATCAAGTGATCAAATTTTCTGAAGTGAGCAGTGCTCAGAGGAAAACCAGATCTAGAGATTCTTCATGCAGTTGAGGTGCAGAGACTGTTTTGGGAGGAGGATCTTCTCTAGGAGCAAGGATCATCAGCAGAGAGGCATAGAAAGACGCAAAGGCAGCAACGCAGAGCCCAAAGAGGGTGACGCGGCACCCAGAAGGGGTTACACAGGGCCACGCAGAGGCAGCGCAGTTTTTGAGCAGAAGTTCGAGTTTCAGCTGGGAAAACGATTCTGAGCTGGGAGGGTTGGGATCAAGTTTCCTGAGGGCTGAAAGATCACACAGAAGAGGTTACGCAGTTCCGGTGCAGTCCCCACGCAGGCCTACGCAACTACTGCGCAGAGGCAGCGTAGAGGGTGATGGGGTTTCGCCAGTTCAGCTACAGGATCAGCCGAGACTTGCAGAGTGAGGTAATCTCACTATTTTTCTCTATCAATACTCTCTCTAACTGAATTGTCTAGTGATAGATTCAGAGAAGTATTCAGATATAATTGTTGCTTAATAATAAAACCCTCAGATTTGTTGCACTGGTTTTCCCGCATTGCATTTTTCCAAGGACATTTGTCCAAAAACAACGGTGTCCTGTATGTGTTATTTCTTTTGCTCAGTTTCCTGTTTCCACATCTAAATTAATTAAGTGAATGTTTATAGCAGTAATTACTTCAATATTTACAGAAGAAATCTTCAAATAACTTGTTGATGTAAATTACAAGTAGGAGAAGTTAATTCAATTTGCTTTAGTAGGATCCCAGATCTAGGACTTGGAATTTTCACATGGTATCACAACTTGTGGAGCATTGTAGGTGAAACAGGAAGAGCAAATCCAGCACTAAGCAGGAGGCCGAAAAGCTGTAGAAAGCAGCAATTCGAATCCCCAGAGGGATTGCGCAGTCCAGGCCTGGAACGCTGAAATTTCCGAGAAAGTCTCTCTCTGAGTGAGTTGAGAGAGAGGAAGGGCTTCCAGATTGGAATTTTGCTCAGACAGAGGGAGCAGTGCAGAACTGGTGGGATGCAGTTTTCTGCAAGAAGAGTTTGTTTTGTTGGGCAGAAAGTCGTCAAAAGAGGAAGCAGAAGCACAGTGAGGGAATTTTCTTCCTCAGGAAGTTCCTAGCTAGGGAATTTCAATTTTCCAAGATCTGAGCAACAGATTTGGGTGGCAGATCTACAAAATCCAGAAAGAGTGCATAAGCCAACCAGTGTTGCGCAGAGGGGGAAGAAGTGGAGTTGATTTGACATTTTCTTGATGGCCATGGCAGCTCACAGGCTTAGAGATCAGGACAGATTGGAGGGAGCCTCCAAATACGTGATATGGAAGGCAAGAATTACATTCCTTCTAGATGAGTACGATCTCAAGCTTTTCGTGATGAGTACGTTAGTTGTCCCTGCGGATCAAAATCCGTTGAAGAAGTACACAGTTGATATGGCGAAGGCCAAAAGGTTGCTCCTTGATGGAGTCAAAGATCATATTGTGTCCCATATAGTTGGCAAGGACACAGCCAGGCAGATGTGGGAAGCCTTGGCAGCGTTGTATGAAGGCTCTTCCGAACAACAAAAGATGTACTTAGAGCAGAAACTGAGGATGATGCAGATGCAGAAAGGGGAGAGTATTGTTCTGTTCCTTTCAAAACTTCAGGAACTCCATGATCTGCTAGCAGTAGTGGGGGCCAACCCTTCTCCTATAGCAATGGTGAGACTGGCTCTTAACGTAGTCTCTGAAGAATGGCAAGTGTTCATCCAGAGCATCCTAGGCAAAGCAACCTTGTCGGACTAGGAAGAGATGTGGGTTGCTCTTAAGCAAGAAGAGCTAAGGAGGGACCTCATCAAGTGTAAACTTGACAGCAGCAGTGGAAATGGATCGAAGATGACGCAGGAGGAGGAAGAAAATGCAACCCTCGCATCCAAAAAACAGCAGGAGCAGTGAAGACGTAAGAAAGACGTCTCAAAGATAAAGTGCTTCAGGTGTGGTGACCTTGGTCACTACGCTACCCAGTGTCCTTTGAAGAAAAGCACGATCCGAAGGATGCGCCCGCAAAGATCAAGGAGGATGAGTATGCCATGAGTGCCCACGCATCTCCAGGAGGGAGATGGGGCGATATTGAGATGTAAGTTCGCAAGAACTTCAATTGAGCAATATCCTTGAGGAGTTCACCTCTTGGATCATGACCTTGTTACGAGTGCCCAATATCAGCAGTAGCAAGCTGGAGGAGTCTTCAGTGGTGCAGAGGAATGTTGGAGCGATAGATGCAGTGGTTAGTAGTGCAGAGCAGAGTTGTAGCAACGCAGAGGGACGCAGAGCAGAGCAGTAGCAGCGCAGTGCTTCAGAGGGACAACATGGGTCTAGCAGCTGTCAAAGTTTCAACATCGAGATGCATCTTGAAAACTTGTTCAGAATTCTGGATGTTTTTTAGTTTCTTCTCTCAGCAACTGAGTTGCAGTGGCAGTGCTAGCAGCGTTTGCAGCATTTGAGAGAGAGTTGCAGTACAGATGCACTGTTGATCGTGGTGTGAAAATTCCATGCCCTAGATCTGGAATCCTATTGCAACAAACTGAATTACTTCTCCTACTTGTAAATTACATTTAACAAGTTATTTTGCAAATTACTTCTGAAAACATTGAATCAATTACTGAAGCAGCCTTCAATTACTTAATTTAGATGTGAATATAGGAAACTGCACAAAATAAATAGCACACACTGGACACCATTATTTTTGGACAAATGTCCTCGGAAAAACCCAATGCAGGAAAATCAGTGCAGCAGATCTAAGGGTTTTATTATTAAGCAACAATTATATCTGAATACATCTCTGATTATCTCACCAGACAAATCAGTTACAGAGAATAGTGAGAGAGAAAACTAGTGAGTTTACCTCACTCTGCAAGTCTCGGATGATTCGGTAGCTGAACTGACGAAACCCCAACACCCTCTGTGTTGCCTCTACGCAGTAGCTGTGTAGGCCTGCGTGGGGAAAGCTCTGGAACTGCGTCACATATTCTGGGTGATCTTTCAGCTCTCAGGAAACTCGATCCCAACCCTCTTGGCTTAGAATCTTGATTTCCCAGTTGAAACTCCAACTTCTGCTTCAGAAACTATGCTTCCTCTGCGTGTGGCCTGCGTGGCCCTACATCACCCTTTCTAGGTGCTGCGTCACCCTCTCTGGGCTCTGCGATGCTTCCTCTTCGTCTTTCTCTACCTCTTTGTTGACGATCCTTGGTCCCAGAGGAGATCCTCCTGCCAAAACTGTCTCTGCCCCTCAACTGCGTTGAAGAATCACTTAGATTGAAGTTTTCCTCTGAGTACTGCTCCGTCAAAAAATTCAATCACTAGATCCTTTCAGTGTATCTTCCAAATGACCCTCAAGCCTTCCTTTATAGTCCTCTCATTAAGACTTCAACGACCAAGATTAGATCTCCAATCAACAGCTAAGATTACATTTGGACTTTATCTTCTTTTTCTAGAAGTTTCACCCACAGTTTAAATTAATACCCATTAATTATTTTAATTTCCTAAGTTAGACTTAGGGTCCTCATTAAAAATAATTGATTTATCAAATAAAATTGTTTCCCAAAACAAGTTATGGGTTATGTGGAATACATGTGTCTTAGCCTCTCCACAAAGTTTGAGACTTAGAGCACATTCGATGCTACCCCAAATCAACACTCCCTCTTAGCGAGGAATGTGCTCTAACAAATATGCCCTGCTGCACACTACTCTGACTCTAAAGCATCTCCCTCTGCGCTGCTGATGTCAAACATGCTACCCTTCAATCACTGTGTTTTTGTTGCAACTGTACTACTGCTGAACCTACCACGATTAACACTGCACCTGTAGCGCAACTCCCTCTCAAATGTTGCTAGCACTGCCACTGCTAATTCTGCACTGCAACTTAGCTGCTGAGAGAAGCAACTGAAAAACATCCATGAATCTGAACAATTGTTTAGGATGCATCTCGATGTTGAAACTCTAATTGCTGCTAGACCCATGCTATCCCACTAAAACACTGTGTTTTTGTTTCTCTACATTGCGTCCCTCTGCGTTGCTGCAACTTTGCTCTATGCTGCTCAAATTTAGCGTTGCTAACTACTGCATCTGTCATTTCTGCACTCCTTTGCACCGACTGAAAACTCCTCCAGCCTGCTACTACTGATCTTGTGCACCCATAGCAAGGTTATAATCCAAGAGGTGGACTCCTCAAGGATCCTGCCCAACCGAAGTTCTTGCGAACTTACAGCTCAATCTCGCCCCATATCCCTCCTAGAGATGCGTGGGCACTCATGGCATACTCATCTTCATCAATCTTCGCGGTCGCAGCCTTCAGATCGTGCTTCTCGCTCGTATCTTTTTTCTTCAAAGGACACTTGGTAGCGTAGTGACCAAGTTCACCACACCCAAAACACTTAATCTTCGAGACGCCTTTCTTACATCTCCACTACTCCTGCTGCCCTTTAGCTGCGAGGGTTGCACTTTCTTCCTCCTGCTTCATCTTCGATCCACAGCCACAACTACCATCAACTTTACACTTGACCTAGTCCCTCCTTAGCTCTTCTTGCTGAAGAGAAACCCACATCTCTTCCTAGCCCGGCAAGGTGGCTCTACCCAGGATGCTCTAGACAAACACCTGCCATTCTTCAGAGACTGCGTTAAGATCCAGTCTCACCATTGTTGTGGGAGAAGGGGTGGCCCCCACTGCTACTAGTTGATCATGGATTTCCTGAAGTTTCGACAGAAACGGAACAATACGCTCCCCTTTCGGCATCTGCATCATCCTCAGTTTCTGCTCTAAGTACATTTTCCGCTATTTGGAAGAGCCTTCATACAGCACAGCCAAGGCTTCCCATATCTGCCTGGTTGTGTCCTTGCCAGCTATATGGGACACAATATGATCTTTGACTCCATCAAGGAGCATCATTTTTGCCTTCGCCATATCAACCATGTACTTCTTCAGCAGATCTGGATCTGCAGGCAAAGTTACCGTCTCTGTCACGAAAAGCTTGAGATCGTACTCATCTAGAAGGCATGTGATTCTTGCCTTCCAGATCACGTAGTTGGAGTCTCCCTCCAACCGGTCCTGATCTCTAAGCCCATGAGCTGCCATGGCCGTCAAGTATGTTGAATCTGCTCCTCTTCTCCCCCTCTGAGCAGCACTGGACAGGTTTACGCACTCCTTCTGGAGTTTGTAGATCTGTTTCCCGAATCTGCCACTCAAACCTTGGAAAAATGAAATTCCCCAGCTAGGAACTTCCTAGGGAAGAAAATTTCCTCACTATGCTGCTTCTTCCTTTTCCGACGACTTTCTACCCGGCAAAACAAAATCTACCTGCAGAAAATTGTGTCCCACTAGCTCTGCATTGAGGCTCTGCGCTACTCCCTCTAGCTTGGCAAAATTCCGATCTGGAAGCCCTTCCTCTCTTTCGACTCACTTAGAGAGAGACTTTCCCGGAAATTTCAGCCCTTCAGGCCTGAACTGCGCAATCTCTCTGGGGATTCGATTTGCTGCTTTCTGCAGCTTTTCGGCCTCTGTCTCAGCGCTGGATCTACTCTTCTTGTTCCACAATCAACGCTCTAATACCATGTGAAAATTCCAAGTCCTAGATCTGGAATCCTACTGCAACAAACTAAATTACTTCTCCTACTTGTAAATTACATTTAACAAGTTATTTTGCAGATTACTTCTAAAAACATTGAAGCAGTTACTGAAGCAGCGTCCACTTAATTAGATGTGAATACAGGAAAATGAGCAAAATAAATAGCACACACAAGACATCATTATTTTTGGACAAATGTTCCCGAAAAAACCCAATGCGGGAAAACCGGTGCAGTAGATCTAAGGGTTTTATTATTAAGCAACAATTATATCTAAATACATCTCTGATTATCTCACCGGAAAAATTAGTTATAGAGAATACTAACAGAGAAAAATTGTGAGTTTACCTCACTCTACAAGTCTCGGTTGATCCGGTAGCTGAACTGATGAAACCCTAACACCCTTTGCGCTGCTTTTGCACAGTAGCTACGTAGGCCTGCGTGGGGATTGCTCTGGAATTGCGTCACCTCTTCTGCATGATATTTCAGCGCTCGGAAAACTCGATCCCAACCCTCCCAGCTCAGAATCTCGATTTCCCAACTGAAACTCAGACTTCTACTTCAAAAATTGTGTTGCCTATGCGTGTGGCCTGCATGGCCCTGCGTCACCCTCTCTGGGCTCTGCGCTGCTTCCTCTTCGTCTTTCTCTGCCTGTCTGTTGATGACCCTTAGCCCCGAAGAAGATCCTCCTGCCAAAACCGTCTTTGCCCCTCCACTGCACGGAAGAATCACTTAAATCAAAGTTTTCCTCCGAGCACTGCTCCGTCAAAAAGTTTGATCACTGGATCCTTTCGGTGTATCTTCCAAATGGCCCCCAAAACTTCCTTTATAATCCTCTCGTTGAGAGTCGAGACTTCAACGGTTGGGATTAGATCTCCAATAAACGGCTAAGATTACATTTAGCTTGATCTGTTTTTTCTAGAAGTTTCACCAACAGTTTAAATTAATACCCATTACTTATTTTAATTTCCTAAGTTAGACTTAGGGTCCTCGTTAAAAATAATTAATTTATCAAATAAAATTGTTTCCCAAAGCAATTTCTAGGTTATGTGGAATCCATGTGTCTAAGCCTCTCCACAAAGTTTGAGACTTAGAGCACATTCGATGTTACCCCAAATCAACAAGTGGCAGGGTCAGCAATAGTATAGTTGCAACAGTAGCTCAATGATTGGTGGACAGCATGTCAGACATTAGCAACGCAAAGGGAGATGCTTCAGAGTCAGAGCAGTATGCAGCAGGGCATATTTTCTAGAGCACATTCCTCACTAAGAGGGAGTGTTCATTTGTGGTAGCATCGGATGTGCTCTAAGTCTCAAACTTTGTGGAGAGACTTAGACACATGCATTCCAGATAACCCAGAAATTGTTTTGCGAAATTCCACCTAGAAACAGTTTTATTTGATAAATTAATTATTTTAAAGAGGACCCTAAGTCTAACTTAGGAAATTAAAATAATTAATGGGTATTAATTTAAGTTGTGGGTGAAACTTCTAAAAAAAGCAGATCAAGTCTAAAATGTAATCTTAACTGTTGATTGGAGATCTTATCTCATTCGTTGAAGTCTCAACGAGAAGACTATAAAGGAAGGCTTGAGGATCATTTGGAAGATACACTGAAAGGATCAAGTGATCGAATTTTTTGAAGTGAGTAGTGCTCAGAGGAAAACCAGATCTAGAGATTCTTCATGCAGTTGAGGGGCAGAGACAGTTTTGGCAGGAGGATCTTTTCTGAGGCCAAGGATCATCAGCAGAGAGGCAGAGAAAGATGAAGAGGAAGCAGCGCAGAGCCCAGAGAGGGTAACGCAGCACCCAAAAGGGGTGAGCAGGGCCACACAGGCCACACGCAGAGGCAACGCAGTTTCTAAGCAGAAGTCTGAGTTTCAGATGGGAAACGAGATTCTGGGCCAGGGGGGTTGGGATCGAGTTTCCTGAGGGTTGAAACATCATGCAAAAGAGGTGACGTAGTTTCAAAGTAGTCCCCACACAGGCCTACGCAACTATTGCGCAGAGGAAACACAAAGGGTGTTGGGGTTTCGTTAATTTATCTACCAGATCAGCCAGGACTCGCAGAGTGAGGTAATCTCACTATTTTTCTCTATCTGTATTCTCTCTAACTGAATTGTCCGGTGAGACATCAAGAGATGTATTCAGATATAACTGTTGCTTGATAATAAAGCCCTAAGATCTGTTGCACCGGTTTCCCTGCATTGAGTTTTTTCGGGGACATTTGTCGAAAAACAACGGTAACCTATGTGTGTTATTTCTTTTGCTCAGTTTCCTATTTCCGCATCTAAATTAATTAAGTGAAGGTTGTATCAGTAATTACTTCAATGTTTACAGAAGAAATCTGCAAATAACTTGTTAATGTAAATTACAAGTAGGAGAAGTTAATCCAGTTTGCTTCAGTAGGATTCCAGATCTAGGACTTCGAATTTTCACATTTGGCCCCTTGAGAAGGCTATATAAAGGCGCAGTTTGACCTCATTTAAGACACACTCACTCACAAGTTCAATCTATCAAGAAAGAGTTCAATCTGTAGCTGGGAAGCAAGAAGAAGAAGAGCGAAAGTAGGAAGAAGCTGGAAGGACGAAATCTATTGTTTCTAGGCTCTATCTCTCTCACACATGTGAAATTCTAGGGTTTCTAGATTGCAGGAAGAGGCCAAAGTTGCAAGAAGATGAAGTGCAACATCTTGTCGTTGGAAGAAAATATACTTGATCTAGACCTTGTTGACCTTAGGAGCTATCTTGCTCCAGGAAGGTATCAAGAGGAGGTTGATATAGGGTTTTCTTGGAAGCTACAAGATCAAAATTGCAGGGTCGAATAGCAGTGTTGTAGCTGGCAGGTCGAAGTTGCAAGGTGTAGCAGTTGGGTGCAAAATAAATGAAGGACTTGAGAAAGGGCAGACTTGCCACAAAGAGAAGGACTTGGTCTAGGGATTGGGTCGTTGTATCTCATTTGAAGTAGATTCTAAGAAGAGAAGAGTTTTTGGGTTTTCCCTTTTGAGGGGTTTTGCCCTGGCTGAGAGCCTAAATCTGTGTCCTCTTTTTGTTATTGTTATTGTTCTTGATATTGTTTGTGAAATATCTAACTAAAGAAGATAGAGAAGATAACTAAAGACTCACAAGCACTATCAAGGTCAAGGAAAATAATATTAATAGTTGTCACTATCAATTTTCTAATAACATGGTCATGTTCTAGTCACTTTTACTTAGTGTTGTATGGTTTTCCTTTAGCATGGTGGTGTACTTGCCTAGTTTGCCTATCCATATTTCATAGCATCTCATCATTTCACCTAGTTAATTTGTTTTTCATAACTTCTCATTTTTTTCCTAGTAGAAACCCACTTTACCCTAACATTTCATCACTTTGCCCAAGTCATTTGTGTATCACATCACATCTCTACCTTTTACCTAGGAAAAAGCCACATTAACACCTACACTTGATTTCATTCCATCTCCTGGGGGAGGCACATGGCATAATTAGTTTAAAATTCATAAGTCCGACCTTATAATAACCAGTGTTGAAAACGACGACATTGGCAAAAAATCAGAAAGTGTCCAGAAAACATATTTTCAAAAACATCAACGAAAAAATTGACAAAAATCAGAAAACTGTAGAAAACATTAAAAAATACAAAATATATTCATTTTTCAAAATTTTAAACCTAAAAATTCTGAACAACATCAGATAAACACATTGGCACATAAATATGAAGAAAACAATGATATATATGATGTAGTGGATGCTAAATAAAAATGATACGTCAAAGTCGATATTGAATCTTGAACCTTGATAGTTGTACAATCAAGGACTCAAAAGTGGAGAACCAATACAAAATAACATCACATATATAAATGTATCTCATCATCACAAGTTATATGTACAATGAAAAAAGAAACAAAACTAGTAGCTAGCTATCTAAGATCACTGTCCTCTCCCCCTTTTACCAAAAAATATGATGGGTTGTTTGCCAAGCCTACACCTAATAGCAGAAATCCTTGGCCCTATACCAAATGTCAAATGATGGCTAATGGGTGTAAAACTATGCTCATCAATCTTTGTAAAAAATATTGTTCATGTTAGCACATTCTCCTCCTCATCCTCCTCTGCCCGCTCCCCTTCGTCGTCCTCCTCTGCGTCCTCCTCCTCCTCTTATTGCTCTTGTTATTGTAAGTGTTCCTCCTCTAACCATGCAAGTGATTCCTTCATGATAGGAACCTCAGACTCCACCTCCACTTAAACAATACATCCATATTGTCTAAGGAAATGGCATCCACATCCAGTGTTCTCTCCATTTGCTTCATCCATAGTCGAAGATTGTAATGGAAATACACAAAGTCATTAAGAGATGAGAATTCCAACTTGTAAGAGAGTCATAAAAAATTTAATGAGTCTTGACCCTTGAGGATCATAAATTACAATAAATATAATTTCTCTACTGAAGTTCAAAGTTCTAACATGTTGCATTTCTTTGAGTGTGATTTTTCAAACACACTCCAATTGTGCTCACATCCTAAAGCGCCACAGGTTTGATTGAGGATTCTAATGGCCAATTTTTGTAAATTTGGAGCCCTTGCACCATAGTTTTTCCACCAAACATCTACAACAACTAAGCAAGGAAGAGAACTAAATTATATTTCATTACAATGGAAATACAAAATAAAGAAAACATAATTAAACTTTTAAATAAAACATAAGTGAACTTAAAAAAATCTGAATTTCTAAATTTTAATGACTTGCCACTTATGTGACATCAAGGTGGTATTTTCACGAATAGCATCATCAAATCCAAACAATCCAGTACCATCCTGATACCTCTTTATCTCGTGATTGATTATGTTATGAATCTTGGAATCAGGTACCATCATATGAAGACAAGTATGGATCCTTTCCATCATCTTGCCATCAAAATCAAAGTTGCATTCGTAGGAAAATGTGGGGTTGAGGAAAAGTGTTGTTGCATGAATGGGTCGATGGAGCATCCTCGTCCACCAACTATCAATCAAATATCTCGTAACATCATTTTTTTATTAAACCCAGGGGTACCCTTGTGAAAAATCCTAGATCTGGATTCCTACTGCAGCAAATCTGAATTACTTCTTCTATTATGTTTCATAATTATTTCATTACTGTGAAAAATCAAAGTAATTTTTGAAGCAGTCTACACAAATAATGTTGCGGAATAAATCTAAGTGCTTAAACAATCTGAACAAAATACAATAAAAGACATCCACATGTGACAGTTATTTTTGGACTAAGTCCCCGAAATAACCCAACTCAGGAAAACCAGTGCAACAGATCTGAGGGTTTTTATTATTAAGCAACAGAATCTTGAATACAACTAGGGTGCCAACATCCGGCAAACCCTTCAGAGAAATCTAAACAATCTGGTGAGAAATGTGAGATATACCTCACTTATGTAAGTCTTCGGTTGATCTGAGAGCGTTAGTGAAGCCCTCATTGCCTCTATGTGATTGCCTACGTTGGAACTGTGTAAGCTTGCGTGGGCAAGCTTGAGGAATTGTATCACCCCTTACTGCAACTGATCTGGCTAATCTGAGACTGGATTTTGGCCCTCCTGGCTCAAAAACCCCAACCTCTAGCTATCTCTGGACTGACTCCAAGAGACACTGCGCTGCTTCTGCGTAATTTCTTGCAGACTCTGCGTCACCTCTTCAGAAAACTGTGTTGTCCCTTTCTACGTCACCTCTGCCTCTCTCTGAAATGCACTCTTGGTCTACCTGACCAATCTCTGCTTCTACCCCTCTCTGGATCTGATCACTGAATCACAATCACTTAGCAAACCCTGCCCTAGTGATTTGATCCTTGATCAAAAGTTGTGTCTTCTCACACAAATTCGAAAATGCTCAATGGTTCAAGTGTCACAACATTGTATTTTCCATAGGCCCCTCACCCTCCTTCTTATATTCTTCTGTTGAACCTTCAACGGCCAAGATTAAAACATAATCAAGGACTAAGATTAACTTGGAGGTGATCCATGACTTTATCTAGAAGATTCACACTTAGTTTAATTAATACCCTTTAATTAATCAGTTTCCCTAAGTTTATACTTGGGAAAACATTAAAAAACGATTCATTATTTTAATTAAACCATCTCTAAGTGAAATTTTCCGAAACCATTTCTGGGTTTTATGGAATACATGTGTCCTAGCCTATATACAAAATTACAAGGCTAGAGCACATCTGATGCTACCATAAATCAACACTCCCTCTTAGCGAGGAAAGTGCTCTAGCAAAACAACTCAATGTGTTGCTCTAACTTCTAGAACATCTGCTGGTGTGTTTTTGATGCTGCTCAGCAACACTGCACAAGAAAAAATGCTGCAACTATACTGTTGCTGACTCTGCATGTTGTTGCCAACTGCCACTATACTGCAACTCCCTCTGAATTCTGCAACCATGCTGTTGCACTGCGTGAGCACTACTCTTCACTGTGCTGCCCCTCTGTGCACTGCGCTGCTACTACTCATCCACTGCTGTTGCTGCACTGTTGCTAATTGCAACAGAAAAACATCCGAAATTGGACAAGAAAATCTACAACTGGAAAATAAGATTGATTGCTGCTAGTTTCCGCACTAGCTCTTTGAAAATACTGCATTGTTGCTGCTCTGCACTACGTGAGCACTGCACTGCACTGTGCTGTTGCTGCTCAACTGCTGATGCTACTGCTCCCTCTCTGCTCTGATCAAGCTCTAGTATTGCCAACCCTGCACTGTCTTCTCATCTTCTGCTGCAACTGTCCATCCTACTACTATCTTTAGGCTATCGTGGCTCACATGTGATCCAAGAGTTCGGAAATGCTCAAGCATCTCGCCTCCTTGTAGATTCTAGATCTACAAATCCAAGTTAGCCCACTTCTCTCCTTTCGAAATATGAGCTAACATGGCACAATCTTTTTCTGCCTCAATCTTGGCAGCTCCTGCTTGTGGATCTTCCTTCTCTTTATCCTTTTTCTTAAGAGGACACTGTGTGGCATAATGCCCCATTTCCCCACACCGGAAGCACTTGATCTTGGATAGATCTTTCTTCTTATGCTTTTGTTGCCCTTTTGATGCAAGGGCAGTGTTATCTTCTTTCTCCTTCTTGACCTTTGAACTGCTACTGCCATCTTCCAAGTGGATTTTTAGGAGATCCCTCCTCAACTCTTCTTGTTGTAATGCTGCCCACATCGCTTCACATCCTGGAAGTCTTTCTCTGCGCCCAATATACTTTGGACAAAGACCTGATAATCCTCTGAAACAAAGTTCAGAGTGAGTCTTACTAGCTCTGAGTCTCTAGGAGCAGATCCTACTACAGACAATTGATCTCGGTTTTCTTGAATTCGAGACAAGGAGGAGTCAAAATGCTCTCCCTTCTTCATCCTAATATTCCGCATCTTCTCTTCAAGGCACATCTTCCGCTACTCGGAAGATCCTTGGTATAGCTTTCCAGCCCTACCCACATCTCCCTAGCCGTGGTCTTTGCTGTTATGTGGGGTACGATATGATCCTTCACTCCATCTAGGATCAATTGCTTGGCTCTTGCCATATTCTTCTTGAATTGCCTCAGGTGTGCTGCATTAAAAGGTTCTGCAACTGCACTGTCTATGAGGGCCTTCAGATCATGCTCATCAAGGAGAAGCTCAATCCTTGATTTCCAAATGACATAATTGGAGGCTCCCTCCAATCTATCTTGGTCACGCAGTCCATTGTTGGCCATCTCCTCAACTTGTCCAAATCTTCCTCTAACCCTCTGCTCAGCTAGAATTACGCACTCCTTGAGGAGTAAGTGACTATTTATGCTGCTGCACGGGAAAAAGCTGAGTTTCTTTGAGTAAGAAACCCTTTGAGGTCAAGAAATCCCCAATTGTGTTTTTCAGAATTTTCTGACGCTTATGCACTAGCTCTTACTGTTGTGCAGTAACTGCATCCTTCAACTACGCTGCCTCTTCTGCAACTGAAAAAAGCTTACCCCTCTGTCAACTCTCTCGAAGAGAGCCTTTTCTGCGCTGGAATACCCTCCCGGCCTGGACACCGTAATTTCTGGGAGGGTTTGCTGCTGCTTACGCAGATCCTAGACTCTTCAGCGCTAATCTGCTAGTTCTCTTGTGTTTCACCTGCACTTCAGCTTGAATAACCTCTGATACCATGTGAAAAATCCTAAATCCCGATTCCTACTGCAACAAATCTGAATTACCACTTCTATTATGTTTCATAATTATTTCATTATCGTGAAATATCAAAGTAATTTCTGAAGCAGTCTACACAAATAATGTTGTGGAAATCTAAGTGCTGACACAATCTGAACAAAATACAATAAAATCATCCACATGTGACTGTTATTTTTGGACTAAGTCCCCGGAAAAACCCAACTTGGGAAAACAGGTGCAGCAGATCTGAGGGTTTGTATTATTAAGCAGCAGAATCTTGAATACAACTAGGGTGCCAACATCCGGCAAACCCTTCAGAGAAATCTAGACAATCTGGTGAGAAATGTGAGATATACCTCACTTCTGTAAGTCTCCGCTGATCTGACAGCGTTAGTGAAGCCCTCACTGCCTCTGCGTGATTGCCTATGCTGGAACTGTGTAAGCCTGCATGGGAAACCTTGAGCAACTGATCTGGCTAATCTAAGACTAGATTTTGGCCCTCCTGGCTCAGAGACCCCAGCCTCTATAGCTATCTCCATACTGACTCCAAGAGACACTGCGTTGCTTCTGCATGATTTCATGCAGACTCTGCGTCACCTCTTCAGAAAACTGTGTTGTCCCTTTCTGCGTCACCTTTGCATCTCTCTGAAATGCACTCTTATTCTACCTAACCAATCTCTGCTTCTGCCCCTCTCTGGATCTAATCACTGAATCACAATCACTTAGCAAACCTTGCCCTAGTGATTTGATCCTTGATCAAAAGTTGTGTCTTCTCACACAAATTCGAAAATGCTCAATGGCTCAAGTGTCACAATGTTGTATTTTCCATAGGCCCCTCACCCTCCTCCTTATATTCTTATGTTGAACCTTCAACGACCAAGATTAAAACATAATCAAGGACTAAGATTAACTTAGAGGTGTTCCATGACTTTATCTAGAAGATTCACACTTAGTTTAATTAATACCCTTTAATTAATCAGTTTCCCTAAGTTTATACTTAGGAACACATTAAAAAACAATTAATTATTTTAATTAAACCATCTCTAAGTGGAATTTTCCAAAACCATTTCTGGGTTTTATGGAATACATGTGTCCTAGCCTATATACAAAATTACAAGGCTAGAGCACATCCGATGCTACCATAAATTAACAACCCTTTCCCACATAATAAGCTCAGATAGTTTCTTTGGCTCTATATATGGCCTCATACAAATAAGCCATTGCAAGTTTATCACTATCAACTAATTTCAAAACATTTACTAAAAGTTCACTAGTTCAACACACTTCTTCTACTCCTTAAAAGGAGTCAATATACACCAAATTAGAAATGGCTCTCGCACCCTCTCTCCTATTGTATGTATAAATTATCACATCACTCTATCACAAACAAACATTTGCTTCAACTCAAACTGAGATCAAAGTAAAGACTGAAAAGTAATGAAGTTGTTGGCAAAACATGTGATTGCAAGAAACTGCAACTCCTTGTTTCTAGTGCATCTCCTCATGACGCTAAGAACAAAAGCATGGTTATATTTGAACTTGGGGATGCTCCTAGCCATATCAATCACCTCCTTGATGAAGGAGAGATTACCCATATCCTCAAGCATCAAATCAATACAATGTGCAACGCATGGAGGTTAGTGTTGAGATTCAACAAGAAAATTTCAGCACCAACGCCTAGTGCATTAAGCACCTACACTAGGGTAGGGCCCACAGTGCTATTTTTGGGTGCATGTCTATTTTAGTTCCCTTAATTAAGATGGACAATAAATTGTAATCTATTCTCAATGATGACTTGAAATAGTTAACTGAGAGTGATAAACTCAGTTAGCTAGTGGATTTCGAGTTAGAAGTAGTTGGTGAAGCATGCAGAGTAATTCTAGTTGTAACAGAGTTCGATATGTAGTGGTGCATTAGTTAATGCACGTTGTAATCAGTTTAACTCGGTTAAGTGAGTTAAACTCAGTTGTGCTAGTTGTAACTGAAGATACACTAGTGAGAGATCAAGTGAATCAAATATTAATTAATTCACAATCAGTGACCTCATATGCAACTGAGGATTTACTATTATTAGTTGCATGCATGTCAGATCCAATGGAGACCCAATTGAGTTCTAGGTGAAAGGGAACTTGACTATCAGTTGTAGGATTATTGGGTTGCACACATGCAACCAAACACCCATTGGAGTGCCCATGATACTTCCGCAGTCAAGGAAGGCGGATTGCATTCATCAGGATTGCGCAAGCAAGGCAGACTGTCTAGAGGCTGAGAATTGGCTATGTGTTGGTCAATTTTGTTCATGACATTGTGAAACAATTAGCTGAGTACTGGAGGGCTCTTGTGAGAAGACTTTTGTATGTAATTGTTTCATGATCCATGTTGAATATACAATAGAAGATAGTGGGGTTTTTAGTTGTAATCTTTCCCCGGGAAATTATCTGTGTTGTGTGTGATTTGATTCTTCTTTACTTCATGTGATTAGCAATTGTGCTTTTGATTCCGCAAAATATTAGTAGAAGCGATTCAGTATTTAACTTTAGTACATTGTTAGATCGGGTGAATCCAAGATATACATGCATGTTGTATGATTTCTACATGGTATCAGAGCATAGGAAATTGCAGAAGTGAAGCAGGAGTTGAGTTTGTGATTGGATAGAATTAGAATTTGCAGAAAGGCTTTCTTGGTGCTACAGCTGATTCAAGATCAAAATTGATTTCAATGGCTTGAGGTTGGAATATGCACTTGAGGGCAACTCAAACTATTTGCTTGGAAGGACAGGATGGAGGCAGTACTCAAAGACAATGGCTTGAAGGAATTCATTGACAATGATGTTCCTAAACCTGCTATGGTAGATGCTGCAAATCTTGATGCATGGCAAAAGAAAGTGGCAAAGGCGAGGAGGATCCTGTTGCAGGGAGTATGAGACCACATTGTCTCAAGCCTCCATGGGAAAGCCACACCATATGCAATGTGGAAAGCTTTGACAGATCTATTCCAAAGCAGCAACGACCATAGGAAATTGGCACTCAAAGATAAATTTAGAAGATCAAGATGGAAAAGGGCGACACCATTCCAAAATATCTAACAAAGTTTGTCCAATGTCGGGATGAACTGGGGAGCGTTGGAATAACAGTTGTCGATGATGATTTGGTGAGCTTGGCTCTCCTAGGACTTCCCAAGAGTTGGCACAATTATCAAGACTCTATCAATGGAAGGGAAAAATTGCCAGATTGGGAACAACTGTGGTCGGATTTGGTGCAAGAGGAGTTCAGACGGAACACCAGAAATGGATTTTCATCTAAGAATGAAGATGAAGAGGCTTGTGCTTTGGCTGCCAAGGCGAGGAAGGGGAAGGGGAACAAATTCCATTCTAAATCCAAGTCCAAGAATGGCAAGAAGTAGGGCATGTCCAAGGTGAAGTGTTTTCACTGTCACAAGCATGGGCATTTTGCTACTAACTGTCCACAAAAGAAGAAGAACAAGAAGACAGGAGGATCTGCAGCTGGTGAGGCCCTTGCCTCGCAATTTGAGCTTGACTTCTCATTGATCGCATGCATGGTGTCCAGTGCATTGGGATCTATGTGGTATTTGGATAATGGTGCTTCCTTTCACATGACGAGAGACAAGGAACTTTTCAGTGACTTGGAGAAGAATGATCTCCAGATGCATATTGAAATGGGCAATGACGAGCGATACAGTGCTACCGAGATTGGTACCATTACCTTTTAGAGGCAATCAGGTAAACCCTTTCAATTAAAATATGTAATGCATGTACCAGGTTTGAAGAAAAATTTAGTCTCAGTCGCAATGTTGGAGGATAGAGGCTATGATGTTTTTAGTGAAGGAAAATCTTTCCTGCGACATAAAACAATAGGAAAAGCCAAGAGGATAGGGAATCGAGTTAAGAATCTCTACAATCTGGAGGTAGATGGTTGCGCAACAATGGTGGGCAAGGCAGATCAAGTGGTGAGCCGGGATGAGAGCAAATTATGGCACAGGAGATTGGGCCATCTTCACCATGGAGCCTTGAAAGTCATGCAGCAGATTTCTACTGGTCTTCCCAAGGGTACACTTGCGCAGTCAGACACATGCAAGGGATGTACTCTGGGAAAATATGTAAAGGCCACCTTTCATGAGAAGGAGAACCAAGCTTCGGGGATCGTTGAGAGAGTTCACACAAACGTGTGTGGTCCTTTCTCTGTTGTTTCGACAACAAAACCTAAGTACTATGTAATATTTGTTGATGACTATTCTCGTAAGTGTTGGATCTTCTTCATGCAGAAGAAAGATCAGACATTCTCTAAGTTCTTACAGTTTAAGGCACTGGTGGAGAAAGAGTCGGGGAATCAAGTGAAGGCTCTTAGGAGCGATAATGGTGGAGAATACATCTCTAACAAATTCAAGAACTTCTGTAGCAAAGAAGGAATTCGAAGTGAACTCATAGCGCCTCATAACCCACAGCAGAATGGGGTCACGGAGAAAAAGAACAAAACTATTGTGGGTGCAGCACGAGCGATGTTGCATGATCAAGGCCTACCGATGCATCTGTGGGCGGAAGCATGCAACTCAACGGTACATGTGCAAAACCGTTGTCCTCATAGGATACTTGGCATGAGTACACCTGAAGAGGATTTCACTGGTAAGAAACCTGATGTTTCACACTTTAAGATTTTTGGCTCATCTGTTTATGTGCATGTGACCAAGGACGCCAAGAAGAAGTTGGAACCAATAACTGAGGTTGGGATTTTTGTGGGGTACACTGAAACACCCCATAATTATCGTGTGTATTTTCCAAACAGCAGAATGACTGTTGTGCGACGGGATATAAAATTTGATAAGGAGAAAGCCATGCGGTTGTCCCTTGAGAGGGCGCTGGACTTGCATGCAAAGGAGGAACTGTTGGTTCCCAAGGATGAGTCTCAAGATGTGGATCAGCCACATGAGGAGGTTCATGGAGTGGAGGAAAACACTCATGTAGAGCCATCCATCAGAAATGGCAGAAGGCGCACCACGGAAGCTGATAGATTGAGACTTGATGCTGTGGAGAATGTAGGAGCCCCTACTTCACAGCACAGACAGAGACAGTGTTACTGGATACATGACTCTTATAAGCAAATGTATTGTGACTGAACCATCTTCCTTCCAGGAAGCAGTGCAGCAACCAACTTGGGTTGATGCAATGGTGGAGGAGATGCCTCCATTGTCAAGAATAGTGCATGGGAGATAGTCCCAAGACCAGTCTACAAATCAGTGGTTGGATCGAGATGGATGTACAAGGTAAAGCAAGCTGCTGATGGGAGTGTGGAGAAATACAAGGCCAGATTTGTGGCCCGGGGATTATCATAGATCGAGAGGATAGATTATGATGAGACTTTTGCACCTGTTGCAAGGTACTCTTCCATAAGATCCATCCTTGCACTCTCTGTGCAGATGGGCTGGCGCATTCATCAGATGGATGTGAAAACTGCGTTTCTCAATGGGATCATTGAGGAAGAGGTGTACATAGAGCAGCTTGAAGGTTTCGAAATCTTCAACAGTGAGTCGCATGTGTGCAAACTCAAAAGAGCATTGTATGGGCTGAAGCAAGCACCCCATGCTTGGTACACTCGAATAGACAGCCATTTCACCAGACTGGGCTTCACCAAAAGTGAAGCAGATGCAAACCTGTACTAGATTGTGGTTGAGGGTAAGCTATTGATTATTGTTCTTTATGTTGATGATCTAATTTTCACTAATGATGAGCAGCTGATACACTTATGCAAGGAGGACCTTGCAAGGGAGTTCGAAATGAAGGACATGGGACTCCTTCATTATTTCCTTGGATTGGAAATATGGCAGCGGGATGGTGAACTTTTTGTGTCTCAAGGCAATTATGCAAAGGAGATACTAGGTAAGTTTCACATGGAGAGCTGTAAACCCATGGATACTCCTCTTCCAGGAAATTGGAGGAAAGAGGATGCTACTTCTGGAGAGGTAGTGGATGCTACTATCTACAGGCAGTTAGTTGGTTCACTGATGTATCTAGTGAACACCAGACCAGACATTTGCTATGCAGTTAACCAGCTAAGTCAAGATATGGATAAGCCTACCAAGCTCTTTTAGAAGGCGGGGAAGCATGTGTTGAGATACCTGAGGGGCACATCAGAGTATGGTCTATGGTACAGACGGGCAGAGGAGTGAAGCTTCAAGGCTTCACGGATGCAGATTGGGCAAGCAATCCATCAAACAGAAAGAGAACATCAGGAGGGATCTTTAGTATAGGATCGACAACAATTTCCTGGTACAACAACAAACAACAATCTGTGGCACTCAGTTCAGCAGAAGCGGAATACATGGCAATAAGTCAAGCTGCATGTGAGGCTATCTAGATGAGAAAGAGCTTGGTTGGTTTGTTTGGTTCTCATATGGATCCGATAGTGATTCATTGTGATAATCAGAGTTGCATTAAACTCTCGATTAATCCTTTGTTTCATGATAGGTCCAAGCATATAGATATCTGGTACCATCATCTCAAAGATTGTGTGCAGAGAAGGATAATGTTGCTTCAGTACATTCCCACGAAAGATCAGGATGCAGATATTCTGACGAATGCGCTCACCAGGAGCAAATTCGAATACCATAGAGACAAGATCGGGGGGAAGGTTAATCCCTTTCTTGTTGAGAGGGAGTGTTGAGATTCAACAAGAAAATTTTAGCACCCGGGCCTAGTGCATTAAGCACCTACACTAGGGTGGGGCCCACAGTGCTATTTTTGAGTGCATGTCTATTTTAGTTATCCCTTAATTAAGATGGACAATAAACTGTAATCTATTCTCAATGATGACTTGAAATAGTTAACTGAGAGTGATAAACTTAGTTAGCTAGTGGATTTCAAATTAGACGTAGTTGGTGAGGCATGTAGAGTAATTCTAGTTCTAACAGAGTTCGAAGTGCAGTGGTGCATTAGTTAATGCAAGTTGTAATCAATTTAACTTAGTTAAGTGAGTTAAACTAAGTTGTGCTAGTTGTAACTGAAGATACACTAGTGAGAGATCAAGTGAATTAAATATTAATTAATTCAAAATCAGTAATCTCACATGCAACTGAAGATTTACTATTATGAGTTGCATGCATGTCAGATCCAGTGGAGACCCAGTTGAGTTCTAGGTGAAAGGGAAGTTGACTATCAATTGTAGGATTATTGTGTTGCTCACATGCAACCAAACACCCATTGGAGTGCCTATGATACTTGCGCAGTTAAGGAAGGCCATAATTCCTATATTTTAGGGATTGTCTAGAGGCTGAGAATTGGCCATGTGTTGGTTAGCTTTGTTCATGACAGTGTGAGACAATTAGCTGAGTACTGGAGGGCTCTTGTGAGAAGAGTTTTGTATGTAATTGTTTCATGATCCATGTTGAATATACAATAGAAGATAGTGGGGCTTTTAGCTGTAAGTTTTCCCCGAGAAATTATCTGTGTTGTGTGTAATTTGATTCTTCTTTACTTCATGTGATTAGCGATTGTGTTTTTAATTCTAAAAAAGATTTGTAGAAGCGATTCAGTATTTAACTTTAGTACATTGTTAGATCGGGTGAATCCAAGATATACATGCATGTTGTATAATTTCTACATCTAGAAGAATGGGTGGTGCTTGTGCATAAGCATCCTACCAACAGCCACATAATTAGTTACATTATCTATTATGATTTGCACCACATAATGCAAACCAATCTCCTGGAGGAACCCATCCATAAACTCACATATCAACGCTGCATATTTTACATGTGTCAATGCATCCACTGATTTGATAAACATGGTACCTCTAGGACAATGTACCAAGACATCATCGTGCATCCAAAAACATCCCATGACGACTTCAACTTTGCTAATCCACTAGTTTGATAAACATGGTACCTCTAGGACAATGTACCAAGACATCATTGTGCATCCAAAAACATCCCATGACGACTTCAACTTTGCTAATCCAGAGTGGTTGTCCTTCTTTTCTTCTTGAAGGATTGGCCCCCACAACTCCTTACATGTAGTGCCTTTATACCATGGGCCAACAACAATAATGGAATCACACAATGGCTGCTAAAATGGATTTTTTTTTGCGATGCTAAGAGGTGAGTCACTCCAGAAAAGATACCTCCCCATAACCCTATATGCTTCTTGCTTCTTCTTTTTGTCACTGACTTGATGGAAGGTTGTGGTCCAACTTTGGTTCATGGAACAAAAAATGATGACCTCTTGGAAGGTGAAGTTGTGGAGCCCATCCCACTAACCTCAACCTCAATGGTAGATAGCCCTAAAGATTTGGTTGCACATTTGGCCCTGTTTTCAGTTGCCTCTTCTTTATTTCTATCCTTTGCATGAATTGAATCATACATGGCTCTCTTAAGCTCTGGGTTAGATTTGACTTTTAAAAAAATCCCAACATCACGCCTGTGGATTTTAGCCAAATGGTATTTCAACTTGCTAATCCTTCCTGTCATATGATTCCCACACACTTTGCAACTCAATCATTGTCAATTTTTCCCATCTTCGAGTTCCCCATACTACCAAAATGGATCCAAGACATTTGGCATATTTGAAGTAGAAAAGAACAACTTCAAAATTCAATCCTAGGGCACCAAAAACACAAAAAATGGCATTAAACCCCCACTAGACAAAAAATAACAGTCTATTCATTTAAAAATCAAACTTTTTAGAAATTTAAATTAGATTATTTGCAATGAAAAATGACAATAAGAAAGTGTATAGAAAACTAAAATCAAGCTTGTTATCTCATTATAAAGAAAACCCTTACATTGTTTTATAGGGATGAAAATCGTGGCAAAATGACAAAATAAAAAGATGAAAAATGTAGGCAAGCAAAGAAGCAAGCAAGCATGCATAAATTTGTGGAAAACAATCATTAACATGGTAGTATTTAAGAACAAGCCTGTGAATGGAAGATTCAACACCATTTAGCAAATGAACGTGAACCCATGCTCCACTTAAAAAACTTTGATGGTGATGATGATGGTTGTTTAGCGCTCAAACTCTCTTTAATGATAACCACAAGCCCTCCTCCCTCCTTCTTAAGGACAAACACACAAAAATGACCCAAGAAAAAACATAATCGCCTTAAAAACTTGTGGCTCCGTCAACCAGGCATTTTTTCCATCATGGTGTGAGATTTCGAGAAATAATGCAATGTTTCATAAAAAAATCATGATTTTTTCAGAAGACAAAATCACGATTTTTCGCCAGGGGGAAAATACCATGATTTTTGTAACATCAACAAAAAATCGCAGATGTTTACCAACCCTGATAATAACCCCTCAATTCTTATATTTTTACTTTTTCCATTTTGAACACACCTAACTAGTTTAGGATATTTTAATTAAAATTCAAAATTGTAAACCTTAGGTTTAGTGCCTAAGTATTGGTCTATTAGCACTTTAAAGTTTATTGTTCTAACTCTTCATTGAGACCCTTTTTCCTAAGTTTCTTTGTCTAATTGGTCACCAATTGTTGTAACTTAAAGTCCATGTGGTACACATGAGACTAGGCACTTTCCCTTTTGGCATGTATTGAGAAAACACATAAAAAAGCCAAGTCACCCTAGCCTCAAATATTTTTTTCACACATGATTACCTTTCTATATCACATCTTTCTCCTTTTGACCCAATTTTTGAGGAATTATTTGGTCTTCATGTTTGACTAGGAGCTTATTATCCATGTGGCCTTTGGTTTTAGCCTTCCACATCTTTATTTACACCTCAACACATGCACCCCTAGGCTACTAGATGGTGTGCTCCAATATAAGGACTTATTTGACCTTGCTCACACCTTTACACACATGTGAAGTGACTTGTAACTTGAACCTTTGCAAAAATCTCAAAGGGTGCACTTATGAAAGGAGATATTTACATTTTCTTGGTTGAAAAGGCTTCTAGAGGAGTTGACTAATGAAGACACTTGGCATTTTCGTGCATATCTAGAAGAGTGCCTTCATCCTTAGAGCTTTACACGTGGAAAACTATTCAAGTTCACCCTACTAATTAGACCAAGCAATATTATTGTTTGGAAGAGGTTATTTGTTGAAGATCACTCTAATGAAAAGACTTGTACACTTGACATCCATGCATGTGTTTGGGAAACAACTCTATAGGAGTTACCTAATGAAGACACCCGACATTTTCATGCATATCTAGAAGAATGTCTTCATCTTTAGAGCTTTACACATGGAAAAACACTCAAATTCACCCTACTCATTTGACCAAGAAATATTTTTGTTTGGAAATGGCTATTTGTTGGAAAGCACTCCCATGAAGAGACTTGCACACTTGACATCCATGCACACATTTGGGAAAGCACTCAACCTCATTTGACTTGGTAGTTATATTATTTTATTGAGGTAGTTATCTTTTGGATAGTGCCTTGCATCTAAGGAAAACTTCCTTTGCAAGAAGATAGGGATGGAAGGAGGAGACATGTGGGCACTAAAACCATCTAGAACATTTTATACAAGCATATTTCTATGGGCTCTTGATCGAGTTTGCCCCGTACTTATATTTTCTTAGGAAAATAATATGCCCCCTATGTATATTTTCTTAGGAAAATAATATTTTATTGGATAGGAAAGTTGAGCTAAAACCTATATAAAGCTTCTCCTCATTTTGTACATGGATTTGGAATAAAAGATAAATGGGAGAACTTGCTCCAAGTTTGTGGAATGAAGGTAACCTTGTTGTGTAAAGTTATGTTGTTATATATGCACAATCTATAATGTGTGGCAGATAAATTCTAAGAGCACCACTGACGAATTTATTATGCTTGTTGAGAAGTATCAAAAGCCAAATTTAGAAGTAACTTGTCTTAAAGATGAGAAGCTCATTAGAGGAAATTTCAGCCTAAAAGTGGCCTCCTAAGGAAAAATAATAAAATATTAGTTAAAATAATAAAATAAGAGTTATGAATTTTGGAGGGAAAAGAAGAAAACTACATTTTTTAATTGTATTTTTGGCTTATCCTTATAGGTTAACTCAAATTTCAAGTGTAGATAAATTAAATTCCACATCGAACGAGTACCCATTATGCATACTTTTGAGAAGACCCACATTGATAAAAATGTAGATACATTAAAAAAGTGTGGATGAACACACTTTTTTGATGTATCTTCAATTTTTTCCTATGTGGGTCTTCTCAAAAGTATGCATAATGGGTACTCATTGGATGTGAAATTTAATTCTGCATCCAACGAGTGTCTACATGAAATTTGAGTAAACCTACCACAACATAAGTCAAAAATATAATTAAAAAAGGTAGTTTTTCTTCTTTTCCCACCAAAATATTTACATGTACCTCTTTTTAAATTTAAAGTATTTTGATTGGTTTACATATTATGGTATGGAAATTACATGACTTTTAGGCTGAAATTTCCTCTAATGAAAGCTATAAATCTCCCTTGTGTGTGAAGAGTGTGTGCCTTGTCTTTAAATCTCCCTTGTGCATGAAGAGTGTGCGCCTTGTCTTTAAGAGGAGGGTTTAAAGCCATATACTTCATTTGTAGCAGCTTAACTACATCCTAGGTTGGGTTTGGTTGTGGATCTTCTATTGTGAGTCCCTTCCCTTCCTTCCCTGTAATGATTTATTTGCTAAAACCTTTTTATTACAATCAACCCTCTCAAATTACATCCATAACTCCATAGCCCAAGAAATAAGGCACTAGATTTCCCCTTCCCTTTATCATCTCATAGCCCATCCTTTTAAAACTCTCTATTTGCATGTGTTCATGTTGTTAGGTTCCTTTACTGCCACTCTATAACCTACAACTTGAGCCTAGCAACCATAGGGAGGCCCCTCGTAACTTAGGATTCCCTTTTGTCTAAAGTGAAGAGGGATGGTGAGGTGACAATGGCCATCCTCGTAGTTTCACGTCTCCATCTACATGTTAGGACTTGTCATCTTTGGGTGTGCAATCGTGTGTCAACAGAAAGCAAAAATACTCTATGATGTATTGTGACCATATGTTAGTTGAATAATGCATTGAACATGCTTTGAAGTGTGGACTTTTTCTTCCAAAACGTTTTCCTCCAGAATATTGTTGTGTAACGGTTTGCTATTTCTTTCATTTGTTTTCTGCTTATCACCTGCAATTGTTTGCTTAAAATTTTCTGCACATTCTTCCCTCATTGGGTAGTATGGGAAGCATATTCCGCACCTCTACTTCCTTTCAAAATCCCACTTTGTAACATGTTTGCTCTTTGTGAATCAATTGTTGTTGAGATGTTGAATTTGACCTTGAGCCCTGTAGAATCCAACTTACCCTTGGTACCATCCTCAAAATGAGGGAAAATACCCAGTGGATTTCCATGGGAAATGCATTACACGGATTATAAAATTAAATTTAAGAATTTACCAAAAACAATTTAAAAAATTAAATAAACAAACTAGCCGTGTCCTTGGATAAATTTATTATGAGGCACTGCATCCAATTTTATCAGATGATTACATTAGTGTGAAACACAGCCATTAAGAAGGATAAATAACCATTGACAAGATAGTAAGTATGGTAAGAGCATGCCTAAATAATCATGTTGGTTATCAGAAACCTTTTCAAAGAGAAATGAAAAAGTTGAAAACCTCTTTCAAATTTCAGCTTAATCTATCTACCCGTGCAAAATAGCCTTTCATCAATTTAGAAACCTTTTAAACTACTCAAGAAACTAAGATAAACCAAATCATTAGTTTTCTTACCTTTGTACTGAATCCTGTTAAAGATTCTATTAAAATTTAAGAATTCCATCCATAAAATTCTGTACTTCTGAAATGATCCTCGAAGCATCTTGCAACGACCAGGTAAATTTGTGACATTTTCTTAAAGTTAAAAGGCACTAACTTAATCTGCAAAAATAATTCATCAGAAATAAGTTCGAAAACAATCTAATCAAAACAGCCCTTTGTTGACTTGACAAATCACTAAGGGCTGTCTCCAGAGCTTGTTGGTTGAGGTGTTCTCAATCAACAGCGTGGGTGGGGAAGATGCTAGTTACTTCATGAGTGCAGCTCTTGTGTAAAACCAGAGGTAAAATTTAGTCCTGTGGGGCTAGCAGCCACCACCTACTATTGTAGTTGGCAGTTTATACTACCCTTCATCCAGAAAACCAGGGAAGAGGAGGAAATCTGTGGGAAACTAGCATGGTAGCAGCTTCCTCACTCTGAACGCTTAATACATGGGAGGGTCATGGAAAAGAATATACACCTATATGTGGATACCATGTTAGATTTAAAAAAAAAATAGCATAGATCCATCCAACCTCAGATCAATTAAATGATTTTGATCCCTCAAGGGAATTAATAAATATGGGATTTTGCTGGATCTATACTAATAAATTAAAAGAAATTTCACCCTAGTAATCTGTCATTTCACACAGACTTCTGAGCAGCAATTCTATTAAAGTGAGTTGAAGTAAATCTGACCAGGCTCTGCAGCTATTTTCCTCACTTCTGCTGATATTATTTCAGGAATTTACTGGCAGCTATCAGAGTCTATTTTGATGAAGTAAATCTGACTAGACTCTGCAGCTAGTTTTCCTCACTTTTTAATATATCTGCTGATATTATCTCAGGAATTTACTGGCAGCTATCATAGTCTATTTTGATGGCAATTATGCCAGCTGATGTAACAGGAAATATGATTATGTCTATAATGGCCAAGTCACCATTATGTTGCTTGCTTCTGTCCATAATGACCAAGTCACTTGCCTCTGCTTCCAAGTCAGTTATCCATTTATTGGACTGTACCCGTTGTTGTGCCAAGAGGTTCTCCAGAGCCCAGTATAGGGAGATATAACGATATTGTCACGTTAGTTATATTAAATACCATTGTAATAATGAAATGAAAAAAAAAAAAAAAAAACCTTAAAAGAAAAAATTTACAAATCAGCTGCTTTAAATATATAGATATAGATATAAACACACTACCATTTTAGATCTATCTAAATTTCAGATCTGTGGAGCACTTAGAGCCAGAAGGATCAAATCCTAAGTGCTGAACTAAAATATTATACTTTATAGAGCTTACAAATATTCAAGGCTGCAGTTTTTTTAACAGCTAACATCTGTTTCAATTCAAAATACTTAAAAGTGTGTGCAACCTACACAATTTAATAACTGGCTTAAATTCCTAACTCCAACACAATTCAATGTTTTTAAATATCAGAGGATGGATCAAATTTAAACCTCAATGTTTTTTGAAACTTAATATAGAAGATCCTCCACCTGGGTTAGGGTTGTAAAGCGAGTTATAAAATTATCTTAACTCCAACACAATTCAATGTTTTTAAATATCAGAGGATGGATCAAATTTAAACCTCAGTGTTTTTTCATACTTAATATCGAAGATCCTCCACCTGGGTTAGGGCTGTAAATCACCTCGCTTTTCTTGGTGCAAATATTATGAAAACAAATATTCTTAACTTCAGATCTGACAGATGCCTTGACTTTAAATAAACACTATCAAACGCGGTTTACAGTAATTGAATGCAATAACTCGATCTACACAATCCTTTCTGCATATCTAAGTCAAGTTCAAACAAAGAGAACGCAATCCATACTCAATTAATTTCTGGATTTACTTTGGCAGTCCTGTCAGTGGGAACAACCATCAGAAACCGAGATTCTAACAGATAGCAAACGGGAAGACTTTTGGCAGAAAAAAAAAGGGGGAGAGAACACAAAACGCTGCTTACATGTAATTGGATGAATCCGGGCCGGTTTCTGTCTCTCTTAAGCTAAAAACAGAATTCAGACGTAATTGATTCGGACAAAAGCCCGAGAAAGAGATGAGGATAACTGAGCTCCCGGCCCAACGTCCTGCGCGTCTTCAGAGCCTATGTTAATTCGTTCATTCAACAATTACTTCGGATCCCCCGTATACATAGCGATGACAGTCCAGCAAGAAAGCCCACAGGATTATCTCTCTTTCTCCCAATCCCGAAATGATCATACAGGATATGCATGTCGTATGGCAGGTCATGGCCTGCCCAGATAAAGCAAATGGCAAGTATTTGACTAGTTTTACACGTGGCTCGTTGAGAGCAAGACACAGTGGCAACAGGGGGGTAACTTCACAATATTTCTCACAGGACAATATTTCTCGTATATTCAACCACTTAGTACCTAAAAAATATTATCCGCCCCTTGTTTAGCCAATTGTTTTAACCAAGACAACAGAAGACTCTTAAAACTACTTTTTTTCGGTTTGAATAAAGCTGGTAGGGTGTCTTTATTCTTATTTTTTTTACACTCTAAATTTTATAATATTTCAGTTTTCAAATCACTAAAATGATGATCAGTGGGCGGTCATCACTAGTTGTTCTAAAGTGATTAGTTGTCATAAAACGATTAATGGGTAGTCATTATAATAACGTAAGTTTATTAGTCGTTATAGAAAATTATATTATTTAAAATTACTCCATTATTAAATGAAAATCATATCATTTGGAATTACTTCTAAAGTAAGGTTTTATTCTTTTTAAATATCTCTAAATCTTATATTAACTTATTTCTCTACAATATCTCTAAATCTTATATTAACTTATTTCTCTACATCAGATAACAATAATCTTAGCTAACAAAACAGTGTAAAAACATACTCCACACTGATTAAAAAAATTTATTCTTAACTTACATTAAAATAATTTAAATTCAAACTCTAAATTATAATAATCATTTATAATTTCTCTTTTATTTATATTAAAAAAATTCAAATTATAACTTATAAATATCTTATTGTTCGATTTGTGATTACACTAAAATCAATTCTTCCTCCACTTAGGTTTTTGATAGAGTAAAAGTGTACCAACCTTAATTTCATATAGTGTCTTTTAGGTTTTTGATAGTGTAAAAGTGTACCAACCTTAATTTCATATAGTGTCTTTTAGGTTTTTGATAGAGTAAAAGTGTACCAACCTTAATTTTATATAGTGTCTTTTAATTTTATAGTGTCTTTTTAAATAAGGATTTTTTTTTAAATATGGTAAAAAAATTATAAATAGTTGTATATCAATTGGTTTTGATTATATATTTTAAAATAATTAGATAAAAAATGTCAAATGATTTTAATGGTTTGGTGATGGATATATTTTCTTTAGAAAAGGAAAAAATAGTATAAAGGGAGTACATATATTTGGCGGCATAGCTTAAAACACTCAAAAAAAATTCTATAATAGTTCACCAGAATACAACAATACAAAATATTTATCCACATATATATAATGTCTAAATAAGCATACATATACATTTGTGGATAAACATCAAAAACCAATCTATCCAAAAATAACAAAAAAAAACCAATAAAACTGATAGCAATACATATAGCTCAACATGATCATGTCAAAACTGAAGAGATTGAGGTAGTTGAATTCTCCCTCTTCTCACTAGTGAACCATTTTGATATTTTTCGAGGACAATGTATCCTTCCTCAGCTTGGAGTCCTTTTTTTAAGAGAGAGTGAATATTGTACAATTCAATTCCTTGTGTATATGAAGAATAGATAATAGTTGAAAGTGCTCCCTTAATAAGTGGGTACTCTCGAACCAACATTGAAGGAGAAGTACTTGTAATTTGTTTTTTACTTTCAACCAATCTACAACACACCTAGAGTAGCCAAAAATTTCCACTGAAATTATCTCCATAGATGCAGTAATATATAAAAGTCGAAGTAACAATGACATTTATAGTATAGTCATCAGAACAATGCAACAATAACATGCTAATATATGTTGTAACAATAATATTTATAAATAATTATATCTAAACAATTAATTATTTAAAGTTATTGATTTTCCAATACATTACTATTAAAAAAAACATTATAAATTTATTATTTAAGTGTTATAGGATATGATTTTTTTTTAATTCATTAAATGTAATTTTAGAAATTATATTTTTTGAAATAAATAATTCTAGTATTTTTTTTAATTCTATTACATTAAAATTTAATTGGCAATCTCAATAATAAACATTTATGATTTCTCATTTTTTTAATCAAATTTTATACTAGATTCTAAATTTCAAATATGATAAAGTAAATTTATTTATTATAACGTGACTTTATTTTGTTAATTTAAATCAGAGAAGTATTTTATTTTATTTTAAAATGAAAATAGAAAAGGAAAATTGTATTTTGTGTAGTTCGGTCTATTTTATATCATTGATGATGGAGATTGCTTAACGGGGGAGATTGCTTAATGGTTTGCCGCCATTGTTGATGGGAAACCCAGTGGCGGTAAAGCATACAAACCGCCACATCAATGTCACCAAATGTCAAAAGAGCAATCAGCGCGCAAGCATTTGGGCTTTGAGTACAAGTCATTGAATAAATATATGTTAAAATTCAAATATTTTAAAAAGAGTTGTTTTTAGTGAGATTTTAATAAATTTCCACGGGATTTTAGAGAAATTAGACAAAAAAAAAAAAAAAACCTCCAAAAAATCATATTCAAAACAACTCAACTCGTATTAAAAATCAAAATTTATATTTTTATAAAATTTAAATAAATAATTTATTTATAATATTAAATAATGTTTTTTATTTTTTATTTATAAATAAATAATTAAAAAATATTTATAATTTAATGTAATAATAATTAAATTGAATTGTACTATTTTGTAAATATTAGTGTTTTTTTATGCTACTTATAATACCTATCTTGAATATAAAGAAAGCAATTTTTCGAATCTTGCATTTAAAGAAAGCATTTAAAAAATTGTTTGAAGTAATTATAATACTTATCTTGAATTTAAAGAGACCCCTTTAAATCAATTATATTGTAAAGAAAGCACTTTCAATGAGAATCGTATATTTGGTATATTTTATAAAAACATTAAAAATCAAATAAATAAACAATATTTTAAAGTTTAAATTATTTATTTAAATGAAATGTTATTAATTACATTTTATAATTTATAATTAGGTGCAATGTAAGTTTATAAAGCATATGTGTTGTAATTATTAATGATAGTTTTGGAGTGAAGAAAAAGAGTAAAATGTGATAGGATATTATAAAACAAAAAATATATTAAATGAGAGGTAAATATTAATTTTTATTTTTATTAATAAAAATAGAATTTTAAATTACATATATTAATTAATTATAATAATTTAATTAGACTGGTAAACCAAATCTGACTCAAAAGCAAAAAAATATATATATTTTTAATGCTTATGTTTCATTAGTAACATAAATAATTATACAATTTTGTAATAGTTTATTTAGATCATGTAACAATTATAATATAAATTAAGAGAAATTTTAAAGTTTTTTAATTTTAAATTTTTGTGGCCTAAGGGTTTAGAATAAATAGTGAAAAGGTGTTTTGTTAAGGCACTTAGTTGTGTAAAAAGTCACTAATCATGCTAAACGTTGGTGTGGTCTAAGCAAGTCTATTCCCGAGTGATTTTGATAGCTTAGATGCCCCTAGGTGGCGGCTATTCAAGTCACATGTCGTAGTGTAGTCATTTTAGGACTCCCATAAACTAGCAAACAAAAAAACACTAATATTGATGAAGGCTTCCATAAACTTTGTGTTGTAATTATTAATGTGTTGTGTTTTAATTGTTAATGTGTCCAACATTTCAGGTGAGCACTTCACCCATCTTCAAGGACATAAAGAAAAGTGAGGGACATCTTCAATTTGTTTTATGTCACATTTGCAGTCGCTTTATGTCCCTGAAGATGGATGAAGTGACATCTTCAGTTTGCTTTTTGTCTCTGAAGATGGGTGAAGTCAAGCATATTAACAATTACAACACTGTAAAAATATTCATGCTAAAAAAAATACTAAAATTTTATAATAATTTGTGCAACCATTAAAAAAAAAAAAAAAAAAATTATAAATTAAAAAAAACTATAAAATTATTCTATTATTTTTTGTATTTGCATATTTAAACTTAATAATTACTAAAATACAAGTAATTGTAAAAAATTATACTAATAAATTAAATATCCAATAATAAATATAATTAATTTGAAATTGTTTACAAAATCTTGATATATTTTAATTGGGTTATTCTTGGAGGTTGGGAGGAAGAAATGGAATAGTCCTCACCTTGGTTCAAACCATGCAAGTGACATGATAGATGTTGCATATATATATATATATATATATATATATATATATATATATATATATATATATATATATATATATATATATATGATGCAAGAGCATCAACCCGCGCAAATCAAATTTATTTTTTCACGCCTTCCAAAAGTCAACATGGCCACAAAAACAATATTTTCGTTAAATTTGCATTATATGATTGAGTTTGTTTGTAATTTGTTAGCTTAAGCAGTTTTTGAGGGATGTGAAAGATCTTAAAATAGATCGGATCTCCAAAAGATATGATATTTAAATCGTATTGAGAAATATATATATGGAAAGTATGAGTGCGTAGGCAAAGGCCAGACGAAATGTATATCCAGCGCTGACAAGGAGACCTGGCTCATATAAACGTATTGTAATTCGAATTCGAAGATAATATGAATTTTGTGTTTTGTATGATGAATTTTCTGTCGTTATGTATACGAGTTGTATTAGTTCTTTGAATTCCCATGAGACTGTGTTTTAAGATAAATCGAACACTCATTTTGTTGTTGTGTACAAGCTTGAACCGTTTGGAATTGTTTGCACTGTGTATAGGAGTATGGATGGTGGTTCATAAAGGCGTTAAGGTCTGGTGGAGGCTTAATTTTGAGTTTTAAAGTGTGTGTAAATTTGTTTGGAGGTCGATCCGTACCGAGCCTATGTTGACTATCTGCGTCAAGTGAAACAACGTCAAGCTCTGTGCAGAATCCTGTTGAATAAGAGAGATCGATCGTGATCATCCTAATGATCCGATCAAACATAAAGTAAGGAATGGATGTTCTCATATATTTCCTATGTATGAAAAAGAGGGCCAGAATATTGATGAATTTTATTGTTGCGTAGTGAACTATCTCGTTCAGATCGTGGGCCCATAATCAACAAATCCACGATTTGTGAAAATATGCAGTTTTGTTGCATCAATATATATTTCCTTATAATTTTTTTATATAAATATATGTCTTCCATAATTGATATTATATTTATAATAGTTCATATCATACCCTTACAATTAGGACACTTGCAAGGTTGTATCTGTGTATATATATGTTTTTTTATATTTTATATATAAATATCTTTCGTCCCTAATTGATAATGTATTTATAATAGTTGATATCATAGTTTTACAGTTAGAGCACTTTAGACTTTTCCAATTCCAACATTTTTTGAATTTTTTTCCGGTGCCTAGAATTATTTTTAGATTTTCATTTTAAAACATTTCAGTAAATTTTTTGGCATATTGACACCCCACATTTTTTGAATTTAACTCCTTATTATAAATGTGACTAAATATTACTTTGGGATCATCTCAAATTCTTTTATGTATTTGTTGTAACTTTTCCACATCTACAAATTCATGTTTATAACTAGAAATCATTGGTACTTTTTTACAAATGTTTCTAGTGACCCCCCTCCTTCCTCTTCCTCATTATCCCCTGACGTTTCTCTAGGAGTATACATTGACAACGACTAAATATTACTTTGGGGTAATCTCAATTTATTTTATGCATTTGTTGTAACTTTTTCACACCTACAAATTCATGTTTATAACTATAAAAACACTAGTACTTTTTTACACATGTTTCTAGTGACCCCTTCCTTTCCCTTCCTCATGATCCCCCGACAGTTCTTTAGGAGTATACATTGACAACTCCCAGATGCTCAACAATTTTCCCTCTAACCCCCCAAGCAATGAGATTGTCTCACTTCCTAGAAAGAGGCGAGCTACTTTAGCCAACAACAAAATCAAGTTTGTGAGGTTCCACGGGTAATTGATGTGCCTTGAAATCCTTGATGTCCTTGGTCATGTCCCCCTTGTCTTCTTTGGCCTTCACAACCTCTTCCTCTTTGTTTTTTTATGTTGACTTCTCTGTTAATTAAATATTCCTATCTAAAAAAACATTAGTACTCTTTAACGTTTACCATTACTTTATTCTTCATTTCATTGGATTTGTATATAAATTGTTTGTGGTCTACAAACAACATCCATTTTTCTTCCAAACCCATATTGTGGCTCAACCCAACTCTCTTGTGGAATCTATTGGCATCAATGCTCTTAATATTGTTGGACTCTTCACAAATCAATAATAATAAAACTAGTGATTTTTATGGGAAACCTTGCATAAAAATGAGAACAATTTTAAATGAAAATGATAGAATACATGATGGCCATGTTCTAAACCCCCAACAACCATGTGTCTACAATTAGGTGGTTGCAACCTTTCAACATTTTCTACCCCTCCTCTTGTAACAATTTCCACACCTCTTACTCATATCCATTTTTTTTTCTCTAGCATCTTCCATCACATATTACTCCACTTTTGTTGATGCTAGTGCTATTGAAGAATCTTATAAGCCAAGGAAAACACAAGTATACTTGGTTCTTGTGTCTATTATTGTTTAGGAACAATATACTTCATAGCTAACTTTTCAAGTTAGCCTCACAATGAAAATTCTTCAGACTATTCCAACTCCACTACATGGCAAGCCTATGATGTTGAAGAATCGTCAATAATTCATCTCCACATTATCATTTTGGTACAAACAATTACTCTTGCAATTAACTAAAAATATCTAGTATTAATAGGATGAAATTGGTAAATTCATTTACGATGAATAATAATTGATAATATAATTAAATAATGCTTGATACAACTATTTATAATCTTTTAAATATCATTAAATGGTCATGACTGTGAATGGACATAAATTACATTATATGCTATATTTGTATTTATGTATTGTTGATATTAGTTGTGTCCATTATAGTTCACCCTTCTCTAAGATGCGTATCCTCGAAGAAAAATCAAGGGCATATGTTAGTGATCAATTTGGATAATGAGTTAAAAAATGATAATACATTTGATTGCGTACACAAAAACATTTATTCATCATCGCTATATGCAACTAAATTCTTGAGAAAATCAAAAAAATGTTGTAAATACTACATGGATCTAAAAAATAGTGAGTACAAGATTATGCATCAAAAGTATTGCAACATGGAACTTGATCCTATAATTTGGCTAGTGATATAGGAACTTCAATGAATGTTGTATTAGTGCTTTCTCCTTTCAATATGCACAGATTGCAAACTACTTTGCTTCTTTGATGAGGATACAGTTTATTATGAACTATGATCGAAAATATATGTAAAATGAAACATGTAATTTTTCCTATCATTGAAAAATTACGAATTTTTTCCTGGGAAAAAAAAGTGCTTTCTCCTTCCTTGTTGACTTATTTTCCAACGTAATTATTTGAACTTTGATTTTACCTATGTTATGGTCATCACATAAATTCTCTTTGGCCCTGTGGGAATCATCACCAATTTGAGAAGGGACCAAAACTCCATTAATGAATGTACAATGCTTATCAACTTATTTTATAAAGTAATAGTTTAAACTTTAATTATTTTTCCAAGGAAAGAAATTGGCCTCCCTCTCAACCCAAAGGCAAGATTGAGGATTTTGATACTAGGACACCCACTATTATACTCAACTTTTTTCTTTTTTCTTTTTCTCTTTTTTTTTTTTTTTTTTTTTTTTTTTAGTTTGAAAGCCATTACAACAATAATCATTAAGAAGGACTGGGTGGAAAATAGAAAATATTCCAGCGAATTTGATCCCTCTTAGAGATATTCTAATAGAGAAGCTAATTGGTTGCGCTCCCATCGCGCAAACATCATAGGATGGGTGGGGGTGGAAGAACTCTTCATTCACAGTCAAAGAAATTTATACCCATCTGTTGTTCAACGCTCAAATCCCCCCAATTCCACAATTTGGAAAAAGATTTGGAAAACAAATGCCATCCCTAAAGTGAATTTCTTATGTTGGGTACTATCTCATAAAAGAATCCTCACAACAGAAAATCGCCAAAAAAGAGGCTTCAATGGCCCTTCCAGATGTCCATTATGTGAAATATCTAAGGAAAACATCCCTTACCTTTTCCTCCATTTCCAGTATTCCAAATTGGTCTAGTCGATGGCTCTTTGTCCTCTCTTTCTACGAGCCAGGTGGCTAGCTGACCTCCTTAACTTCTTTGACTCCTTGCCCAAGTTCTATGTGGGCTCTCCCTTAAGGCTAAAAGTACCCTTAAAGACCTTTGGATATCCCTTCCTAAATAAGTCTGCTGACAAATATGGTTATCAAGAAATAAGGCGTTCTTCAAATTTGCTTGCCCTCTGGCCAGGAACACCACTCTTAAATCCCTCTCTTCTTGTTTTGAATTCCACAGACCAATTTTGGAACCCTCTCTAGAACCTATTAAATCATCTTTGTTCTCTCCTTGGGCTTGGCCCATGCCCCCCTCTTCCTCACGGAAAATGCAGCTTGCTCGCCCTCATTGGCTTCTTCGTATGTCTCAAGCTGGTCTCGCTGATTGGATTCTAAATTTGAATTCTTGGACTCTTAAATTTGATGGTGCCTCAAAAGTAAATCTTGAGGTGGTAGGAGGGGGATGGGTTTTCATTAATCCTGACGGAATAATTGTGGATTGGTATTCTTGGGGTCGGTTGGGCAAGAAGATAAACAATCAAGCAGAAGCCTATGGGTTATACTACGACCCCACCTTAGCGCAAAAAAAAGGAATCAAGCATATGAACATATTGTGGGACTCCCTTCTAATTATAAAACATATGAACACAAACATTGCAACCTAGAACAATAAGTTGAATCAAGTTCTAAAAAGAAATCTATGCTTATGTTCCCTCTTTGGGAACCTACAATTCTTTCATATCTTAAGAAGTCTAAATCAGGAGGCAGACTTGCAAGAAAATATAACTTGCCAAATGAGATAAATTTGTAATCAAGTGAATGGAATTGAAGGATACCTCCCCATCCCCTAATTCTGATCATGAATACTCTACATCTAGAGGCTAATTTTTTATACTATTTGAAGTATCGAAATAAATTGATTTGGAGCTTGGAGCTTAAGGGTGTAAATTCATATTCTAACCCTTGCTCCGCTTGGGTTCATGTTTGCATATACCATTTTGTTTACCCTAGGATTCCCCTTCATCTTCCCCTCCTCTCCTCCCTCCACGTTCCCCCCACTACGCTCCTCGAATGACATCCACCTCCTCCGCCCGCTCATCTCACCTCTCCCTCCAACTATGTTCCCCCTCACTTCAAACATCGCATCAGGAATAATAGGTGGCGCCCTCTTATCCTCAGCACTTGTATTAAGCCGTGTGATTTTCTCCCCTCGGCTTGTGGCTGCATTACACTATAGTCTTGGATACTTGGTGATGGGATTGGCATAAGTGTGGGAGATAAGTGGACCATGCTTCATAATCAAGCACATCGCATGAACCAACAAACTATCTCCATACGAGAAACCTCTGAGATTGAACCTCATTTAATTCTCCTAGGTAATATCAAATGGCTCGTGCAAGGGATAGTTAATATGAATTAAGCGAACATCGTTTCAGGCTACAAGACAATCATGGATGGTAATTGGGACCCTAGAGTGATGTTTTAATTCTCGCGGCTCAGTGATTTCTATAAATTGGGAGACAATGATCAGAAATGATGTAATAGAGAGGCCTGTGTTTAGAAGGCCGAGGGTGGTCGGTCACATGGGCATAGTTGGGGTTATGTGGGAAATTCGAGTAGTTGAAATTTTCCCCTATGTTGAATTAAGTGTTGGAGTGTCTCTGCCTAAGAACATTGTTGTTGAAAATAAGAGTGTCAGTGAGCTTCTGAGAGTTGGGCCTATGTCATTTGAGCCTCTGTTTAGGTCCCTGTGTCGAATTAGGTTCCTGTGGAATTATCTGGGTAGTAATTCCTCGACGGTTGATTCAGGGCCTCTATCTCCTGGAAACTTTTTGTTTGGTGTTGAGGATTTGATATATTTCAATAATAATGTTGGGAACTATGTTTATGGTAGAATATGGAGTGTTTTGGTGTGTTTTGGGTTTGTAATTGGGGTAATTTGGTCTCATTCTCTCTTAAGGGACTCTTGAGGTTGTGGAATTTCTGCTTCTCCTCGGTGAATTTTGGGTCACAGAATTTTTCTCTTTGTGGTTGTTGGGACTTGGCTTTCCACACATAATTTCTCTCTTAGGTAGATACCATGGACTATGATTCTTGGGGATATCGTCGCTGGTATTTAGGGAGGGTGGCAGGTCGCTCGGACCAAAATTGGGAGAATTTCTCCCCTCTAGCCACTTTCTCCCCTCATGTTTGTACTCCATGCGAACAAGAAAATTTCGAATTAAGGGAAAGTTGAATGAACTACGGAATTGCTTCTAGAAAAAACAGGAACAATCCTATGAAATGAATGAGAGAAGCATAGAGAAGAGCCAGAAGATTCATAGATTGGAAGATGAGGTGCATGCACTAAGCAATCAAATTGAAGAATTAGAGATTCAACTGGCTGAGAAGAATTCACATTCTGAGGAGGAATCAACGGGAATTTATCTCAACAGGTCTGCTGATCCAAATAACTAATCTTCTCTAGTGTTTTATGTTAAACTTTAAATGATTTTTTCTACTTGGCCAGTTCTATAAGGCATATCCTAATTTTTATGTAAAATCTCAGTCGCATTTTGAAATTTTGCATAGTAATTGGGCTCATCTAGACAGTCTGCAAACAAAGGCGCCCACGGATGACAATATTTCGAATTGTAATATCTCGTTTTTTTCGCGACCAGGCACAGATTAATACAAAACTACTACTCTTTACTGTTAAAAAAAACAATAATCATCAAGACATCTAAGCGCATCATGTCATTAACATGAATTTAAACCTAGATCAACTATCTAATATAACCCCAATTAGCAAATTTAAACTTTAATTTCTGAATAAATACGTTGAATTAATCTATTTAACATATTGATTAATCTTGATTTCAATCATTAATATAATTTTTATTTTTATTTTAAAATAGTTAAATATTTTAGTGTTGCACACATATTTTTGAAAACTTCCCTTTTTGAAAACTTTCATTTTTATATCTTCATAATATTCTTCAATTTTTAGAAATATATTAAATAAAATAAACAATAATGTAAATTTACTTACAACACACTTCTACTTGTTCCATGAACCGCATGAACCATTCATTCAAGGATATCTTCATAGTATTCTTCAATTTTTAGAAATATATTAAATAATTCATAATAAAAATTAATGTAAATTTACTCGCAACACACTTCTACTAGTTCTAATAGTTACCATTTCAAGGGAAATCCATGTAATTTAATTATTGTGAAATTGAATTATCATTTTAAGTGGTGACTAGATATCTAGAGAGAGGAGAAATAAACCATTATAAACTCCATCATTTCTACACTTATAATTTCATAATGTATCATTAAAAAAGTACACCAACTCCTATCATTTGGTGTAACATGCATATTTTCCTCTAAATAATCACACTCCTCCATTAGCTTAACCATATGTTTTCTCACATATCACCCTCCATGGGGTATATATTTCATCTATTATGTAGGTCTTTAAACTCTACAATTTTTATCACTAATACATGATTACTATAGTACTTATTTTTGTCCTTTTGCTTTTTCTTTTGATTTACTTTTATTTAGTAATAAGGTTGTTTCATCTAAGATCAATATAGATTCACCTTAACTTTATAGTTTATTAAGAACAAATATATATTTAAAAATCGAGATTGTAAATTTTTTTATATTTAAATATCTTGAATTAAATTGAATTTATGCCAATGTACTTACATCTATGTATATTTTATAAGAAAAAAATGTTTAACTTACTCCTATTTCAATATTTTATTTGATTATATTATTATAATAACTCTTATAAACATCAATTAATTATTTTTATTTTTTGTAATATTACTTTATTTATATAAAGTAAAAATCAATTTAAAATTTCTTTATTTTGATCTTTGACATGAACTCATTATTATAATTTTATTTAAATAAATATTTGTGAATTAGTATTAATTTTTCTTTTAGTAACATTTGGGACATTACATTAGAAAAATCTGCAACAAATGCATGCAATAAATTTTTCAAAATGGAGAAACACCTTGCGATAAACAAGAGTCCATCATAAGGGGCTTATTTATATAGCTAAGCAAAAATAGTATGATGTATTTTAGTTTCTCATGGAAGAGATTTACAGAGTAAACTCGATAATAAAAACCTAGGAATAAAAGAAAAGTACATTGCATAAATAGTTAACCTGGTTGGTCAGGAGTGCTAATAGTTTTATCATTTTCCTTAGCTGCCATTCAAGCTTGAACATGGCATGGGAGATTGAATTCAACAAGGCCTAAAGAATCCATGCCAAAGTGTACAAAAAGGGAAGAAGGCTACATTTTGGGTGAATAATTAACCTAAATGTCATCAATTTGACTTTGGATTGTCACACACTCATCCTGGACCTAGTGCATTAGTTGCTCATGTTAAATTAGAATATCCATCGTAGTTTGAACCTAAGTTTCTAAACTAGCAAATGAATTTGGAGAAGGTGGGATGACTTGTATAGCTCCTCAATCACACTTACATGTCAATAAAGGGTCCTCTTAAGCTCTTCAATTCTCGTTTAGCCATGAAACTTGTTTCACCAAAGAGGCCCTACAAAGATGGGGGGAGTCACCAACAACAAGGAAGTGGTGAGAGGGAAATGAGAATTGGAGTGAAACCAACATAACCATGCCCTAAATATTCCCACATCATCACATTGAAGACACCTTGAGGCCATCCTGGACCATAACAACCCTTCCATCTAATTCTTAACCCACTCAATTTCATCATAATTCAGTTGGATGAGAAAAACCATTGTAGGTTGGTATATTTCACTCTGACCTAGGAGACATTGTAGTAAGGGAATAAGGTGGAGGGTGGGGCAAGTCAAGGCAAGGTGAAAAGACACGTGTCATGTCACTTACATGATTCCATGTAGATGTGGAATTTCCACTTGATGTTCAATAATCAATCAATAACTATTTTAGGGTCCCTTATGAGATTAGTTGAGAGGAACATTGGCCATTGATCAAAATATCCCCATTTTTCCCTAAATCACATTATATACGCATAAGTCTACTTGAGAATTGTGAATTCTTAAGGTGTGATAAAATTCCACATTAGGAATAAGTTTAATGCCAATCAAAATCAATGAAAAATAGACCTCAACTTGGTATCTTGGGAGTTATTCCTAGTTAAAGGTGTCAAATTCAATGTTGGCACTGTCTAAATTAACTCCCTGTATTAAAGCATAAACTTGTCTTTAATTATTAGAAACTACACCTAAACTCCTAAACTCCATGAATAAATAAACTTAATATTTTCTTTAAAATAAATAGAAACCCCTCTCACCTTCCACCCCAAATTTGTGAATAATTATTTATTATTGAATTCACAAATTATTATTATTATTATTAACTTATAAAATAAATATTATATTATTCCTTTATTTTTTTTAATAACATTTATCTCACCATTCATAAAAAATTATTTAGTTTTTTAAAGCTTAATTTGATTTTATTTATAATCTTTATCATCAGGTTGAGATTAAATTTATATTTTATTTTACTAGAAAAACCAATTTAGAATTTTTTTTTTAATTTCAATCTTATATATATTTTTTATTATAATATTATTTAAATACATAAAACATTTATAAATGATTATCCTTATTGAATTGATATTAAAAAAATAGTATAATATTTGTTGGTTTTATATAAATATTTTATTGATAGTTTATTTTTAATAAATATCATCATAACTCATTGTTTATATTTCATTGTTTTGATTAGAATATTATAATTTATTTTTATATAATAAAATAAAATTAAAAATGATTATTGTTTAGATAAGGTTAATATTATGGATTTTGTGGCTCCTTGTAAACTGGGTCTGTTAGATCAAGTATGACATTAATCATTCTCGCAATGATTAGAGGCTCTAAGTGGCGATCATGCATCGCTGTTTCTCTCTTGGTGATGGCTAATCGAGTTAAGATTGTATATGAGGTTCATTCTTCATGCATTCGCTCTAGGATCACCCTTACAATCGCCTTACTATATCAGTTAATGCACATGCTTGAGTCACATGGTTCCCCCCTTTATCCATTTATGTAGAGAATAGAGGCTAATAAACACAAACATTATAGCACTCTCCTTGCCATTGTTTGTAGAGGTATTCACCCCAGGTTCATTGTTTTGCAACCAGTTGCCATGGTCCGGGAATGAGGTTGAGTAAGAACGGGAGGCAGAGGCTAAGGGTGTCCTTCTTGCCTTCCCTGGCATGATGAAAATATGAAACTGTTCAACCCCGATATCCCTGATCAGATTCGTTGTAGGGTTTCCTCAATGTAGGCCGAAGAAAGAAGAATATTAGGTGATGGACATTGGGTGGTCCAAAACCTACTCGCGCTACCTCTGGACCATGGAGTTGGCAAGAGAAAATCTTGAATGACAGATGATTGATACGAGTGTTCAACTCAACCAAACACATCTCTCGCTACACAAATTATCAAGGTCCATTGGTATTGACTTCCCGCCAACTCCTATTTCCTCTTCGTCCTCCAGTCCCTTGGATAACTTTGAGAACAAAGGCTCCTCCCACCAGTCGGGATCCTCTCCTCACATTAATCCCCCACCTAGAGAATTTCCTAGAAAAATTCCATTAATTCAAGGTTCCACATCCCATAAGCACAAAGAGAAAGAGGGAAATTTTAGGAAGCTCCCCACCAACATAGCCCAAACTACCACATGAGCGCCCTCTCAGTAGGATTCAAGCTCATATGGATGTCTAACTGTGAGGAAAATACATGTGAAGTTACTTCAAGCGAGGGAGGTGAGGAAGGCAACAACAAAGGGCACTTGGCTCCTTCCAACTCCAAGGGTAAGCACATTGTTTGAGTTGTAACATGATTCCTCTCCAGGATTCAACTCTTTCAAAGATTATTACTTTCTTATTGTTTAGTTGCTCTAGTCTATCCAGTTTCGACAATGTTCATTTTGAGTTTTGTTATTCTATGGCCTACGCATTGTATTTGTACTCTTTGGGTAACCATTTGGTTTGGTTTCCTAGCGTTAGGAAAATAGCTCTTGCTTTTGGCTTCCCAAGTCTTTTTGTTCCTATGTTCACAATCAGACTCTAAGTTCTATGGGAGACCGTCTGGTTTCCTTTTCATGGGCAAACGACCTCCATTGCACTTCTTTGTTCACATTTTTGTGTTGATCTAAGAAAAATCCAGACCTACATGATTGTAACCTATTTGCATCTTTTATATTTCAAATCCTACTGGCTTACAAAAAAAAGATTAAATTAATTATTAATTATTGTGGGTATCTTAATTGGCGATCGTCGTGATAATGAAATCTTATGTATCATGATATTCAAGGTTAAAATCCCTTTGGTTTACCCATGTTTATAGAAGGGGTATACATAGGAACCTAGAAGTTATGGTGGTATTGAATGAAATGGACATTGTGCCACACGAGTACGAAAACAATAAAGTTGCTAATTCCTCTAGTTATATATATATGGCAATTTATATTAAATTTCAAAAAAAATATTAATGGCTATTTTTCCATACTAGTGATCGGCCACTTGGAAAAGACTAGTTATAGAGATTCAAACTTCCCTAAAGCTAAGGTCATGTGTTTAAAATCAAATCCTTTCCTTGTCCAATATCAAACTCAACAATAAAGAATGCCTTTACACATTGATAAATAAAAGCCTTCTCTTCTGACTTAGGTTTCTAAGGCTCTACAATCTATTTGTGCAGATCAATTAAACAAGGCCAAAAATTCTTGAAGTACTATGCAGTGACTATTTGTAATATAAAAAGTTACTTAAACGGTGACATCTTTCACTATAAAATAATTATTATGAGAGCCTTCTAAACCAAAATATGAGGAGAAGACAAGTTATTCCTTACGATATCGTTGAAATAAGTTTTACCTAAATTATTATTAATTGAAAAATGGCTAAATTTACATAAGTGAAAAAGAGCTAGATTTACCTAAGTATCAAGTTTTACCTAAATTATTATTAATTGAAAAATGGCTAAATTTACATAAGTGAAAAAGAGCTAGATCTACCTAAGTATTCACGTTTGCTCCTATGAACTCGCCAAAATTAGCTTCCACGGGATGCACTAAAAAGGGCACAACTAGAACAAAAAGTCTCACCACCGTATGAATGCCTAAGTTACTAAGGGAGGGAGAACCCATTAAAGGTGAGCAAGCCACTGCACTTCTATTAAAGGTTGGCGAGAAATGAAACCCAACGATAATTGTTAAAGGATTGATAGAAATGAAACCTAACGAGAGTTGTTTGGCCATGCGAGATTGAGCCACCAAGAAGGGTCGAGTATCAACCTACGTGAGTGGCTACGGCAGAACCTTAACCATCATTACCTCACTCCAACAAGTGAGCTACATGTTTTGTCCCTAAATTTATGAAAAACAAGGGATTTCTCTAATAACTATTTTAATTTTTAATGGTGGATGAATAGTCTATTTGCATTGTTAACAACTCTGAAATAAAATTTAGGCCTTGTGAGAAATATGAGAGTTAGGGAAGGCTTTATTTTAATTTTTAATGGTGGATGAATAGTCTATTTGCTTTGTTAACAACTTTGAAATAATATTTAGGTCGTGTAAGAAATATGAGAGTTAGGGAAGGAACTTTGAAATAATATTTAGGTCGTGTAAGAAATATGAGAGTTAGGGAAGGTTTTATTTTGAGTATTTTATTTTTTATCTAAGATAATTGAATTTGTTTTTTTACTAAATTTTTTTATGTTATTTTGTTAAGTGAAATAGGAGTTGTTTTTAAAGCAATTGTTGTGGTGTGAATAATAAGATATTTGAAAAAAATTGAGCAAATAGAAACGGGTAGATGACCTAAGATTGTGTTTAATGACAAATTGTGCAAAAGAAAAAAGACTTGGATGTGGCAAAATAACAAATGGTTTAGTAAATAAGGTATTATTAAAAGTGCTATGCGAATATGAAAGTACAACACAGACTAATTGAAATAAAACACCCAAGATTTTCCATAGAATATCTAAAGGGAAAAAGAGGTGAAAAGAAAAAATGATAAAAATATATGCAAATTTTCTAACAAATCCTACAAATAGGTACCAAATAGAAAAAATAAAGGGCTTTCATAGCAAATCATAAAAAAAATTAAAGTGCTTCAGAAATACATGCTTTAAGAGGCTGCATGGAAATATAACATATTTCCTTCAATTTAGGCACCAGGTTGAGAGGTATCTATTCTTGCCAAAATGGTCCAGATGTATCTTCTCTATCAAAATGGTCCAGGACTCATCTATCTTCGCATCCCCTTGAAGCTCATGCTATATAGTTGAGGACAATAAGTTCCACAAATGTACTTGGGAGAAAGAGCTAGGGAGAAAGAATAAGTACTACATTGAAGAGTTTAACGTCACTCATAATCTTCAACAAAAAATGTACATAAGGGGCCAATATTTCTTTAAGATCTAAAATTCTTATTTTTCAATTAAGAACTAATTCTCATCAACTCCGTTGTGAAATAGGATGTTGGAAAAGGCCAAAAGAAATGTCGAAGGAAAGAGTATGTATTTTTTGTTCTTCCGGAAAAGTGGAAACAGAAAACATTTCATTTTAAAATGTGAGGCCTTCAAAGACAGTGTTCTGGCAACTAGCTCTTTGGATAATCTATTTGAGAAGCTAGAAATGTTTATTGTAAAACTTCACAAAAAATAAGCCAGATAGAAAAATAATCCATCTCATAAACTATTTTTTATTTCATAAACGTTAAAAATATTTTCTTTCTTTTTTTCATTTTTTTCCCATATATATTGAAAAATCACTACATCTAGGGATGGTGCGGGATGGTGCGGGACGTAATTAATCTTCCTAAGGAAGTAGCGGTGGTGCTTCGAAATTGGTAGAGAGAATTAATCTTGGTAAGGAAGTAGCGGTGGTGCTTCTAAATTGGAGGAAGAGAATCGTATACCGATGATATGACATGTTTCCTATTGGAATGCTCCCTTACAAAATATACGTGTTTTCTTTTCATATAGGCTTGAGATGATATGACATGTTTCCTATTGGAATGCTCCATTACAAAATATACGTGTTTCTTTTCATATAGGCTTGAGTCATGCACTCAACTAATGAGGAATACAATTTGTTTTAATCTCAATATTATAAATATTTTTATTTGAAAAGTAAAAATATTTAATATAAATAAGATTAAGTTAATAATTTTTTATATAATTAATAATAATGGATAAGATAATTAATTAATGTTTAATATAATAAAAGTTAAGAATGAAAGGATGATTTTTGGGGATTATTTTTATATTTAGAAGTGTTTTTAATAGGAAGGAGAAATGTAATTATGATGTGTTTAATATGGAGGTGAATTATTGCATTTCAAAAAATATTTTAATATTGATTATAAATAAAATAATTTTATATCTATTTTAAATATATATAAAATAATTGAAAATTTGAAAAATTTTATTTTGTTAAAATTTTATTGATAAGTATTTTTTATATATAAATATGAGGGAGATATGTAATTTTTGCATAGTGAATTTGGAGTTGACACATAACATCTAAAAAAATAATAATAAGTTTATTTCAATGTTTTAAAATGTAAGTTTTTCTGATTTATAATGAATTTTCAAGAAAAATCTTTTGGTAAATCACATTCCAATTTTTCAAGTCGACGTGTTTCGAACTAGTGACCATGGGTTCATCATGAGGAATTAGATGAATGTTATGATCCAACCATGTTAATATATACTGTAGAGACACAAAACATGTAGAAATAATTGAGAGAATAAATAAATAAATACAAATAATTTATCTAAAATGAAAGTTAAAGGAAAAATAATAAAATATTTAACATGAACTTTAAATAACTTACAAAATAATCAATATGAAATAAAACGTTAAGTTTAATAAAATATTGTTAATTTTTGTATATATATATATATGGAAGACCAAATGCCTAAGCAAGAGCCAAGAGCTAAGACGTCTCGTGACTACTGATGGAGTGGAAACTCTCTAGGGTTGCCTACTCCTTGAGCCTAATCAATACAGGCTACATCAAGCCTCCGGAGACTTGAACCTTGGTGGGTGGGGTGGCAAGCCACAATCCCAACCACTTGAGCTAAGAACCATTGCCACCTTAACTAAAATATTTCAAGTAGTGAAGTTCTCTTCAACCGAGTATGGTGGAGATGTTGTGACACTAAAAAAAATTGACAAAAAAATGACTTTTCATGTACATATATTTATGGAAACATGTGACAAATTAAATCCATCAAAATTCATCTTAAATACGGATCTATGGATCAAGAGGGCTCAAATTTCGATGTAGTTTTTTGTAATCAATCAATATGAAGGAATGAATACATGAAATGAAATTATATGATTAAAAAATTACATCTTAAGATTTTATTTTATTATGTAAGCTTGGCATGACTACATCTTCATCATGTCAAATATGTCACCCCAATCGGGGCAGTGAATTGAACAGATGACTTCACATCAATGAGCTCCTCAACAGAACAACTGATCACTGTATATCCAAGGCCAAGTGGACTACATCTTAAGAAATTTGATTCCTTTCATTACTTGATATATTTGAGTTTAAGATGGATTTACATTGGTATTTATTATTATTTCTATTTATTATTTATTTTACGAAAATTTCCTAAAAAAATTGAGTGATTCTTCCACTATGGCATCCCTAATAAGTTTATTGAGATAGACTGGTGTACCTAACTTAGGGTGATCCCTTACCAAGGATCGACTAGCATGAAACTAGCCAAATGCCCAACACTACTGACAACCAACTAATTGAATTTAGTCTTGGGATTTTTATATTATGTATATGTATGTTTGTATTATTTATATTAATTATGTCCATTATTCATCTTAAATTAAAGTAAATTTGTGTTGATGAGTGGGAATTTATAAACCATTGGAGGTTCAAGATATTGGCTCAATGATAATCATTGCATTGTACACATAGAATTCAAAGACAATTACATGTTATTTTTTTATTTAACAATATTTAATTACATATAAACCTTATCTAGGTTAAGGTCCTAGCAATATCATCTCAAGATATCATAAATATTCTAAAAATACTAAATATAGAGTATTTTATATTACCACTAACTCGATTTATTAAAAAAAAAAATCTCACCTTAATTAGAATCATAATGAAGTCACCTTACATTAACTACTAATTCGAAGGTCACAACCAAGCCAAACACCAAATTGGTGTATGAGACCCCCTTGTTTGTGGGATAAAGGACTAACCTCTAAATAGTGATTTGACTACACAAGTCTACATAAGTCTACATACTCTTCTCACTTCTAAATTTAAATGTGTGGCCTCTTAGGAAGAAACATATGCTTTTAACCATTAGGCTCTCTCTCTCTCTCTCTCTCTCTCTCTCTCTCTCTCTATATATATATATATATATATATATATATATATATATATATATGTTGATGACTATGATGATTAACGCCCATTGACATTAGAATTGGTTTATCAGAACTTTAGAAAGGTAAGATATTACTTGGATTTCTTTAGAATGTTATTTCTATGCTAAAAAAGAATTAAGAGAATCATTCCAATATTACCATAATTTTGATGATATAAAAGTTCAAAAAGGTTAATATTATGACAAATATTTTGAAGTTGCGATCTAATTTGAGTATATGCATGACACTCTTAGAAAAAATGCTTTTATCTTCAACCATTTTAGTGTCACAAAGAGGATAGATTATTTCATACTAAAGTGTTTTAAGAATTGTCCAATGTCATTTTCATCATACAATTCATGAGAATTTGCACTTAAAGAGATACTTTTTATCTTCTTGATTAGGGATGACCATCTCCTTATAGTACATTAATTTTCTTTTATCCTCTAATTTTTTATTGCACCACATATTCCCCCTCTAATTAAATTTAAGATGTAATGTTATTTTTAATATTATCGATATTTAAAAAAATGATTTCTTCCATTATTCCCAAATGATTTAGCTAAGACTTGACATCTTTATGCCATCCCCACTCATGTGACTAGTGGTTTTGAAAATAGTTTGAAGCAAGTGCAAACTTGAGGGGGGATAATGGTTAAAAATATGTGTTTCCTCCTTGTAATTCACAAGTTCAAAACGAGAGGGGGGTAAAGTTTGTACATCTTTATTAATTAATATTGGAATGTTGTGACAAGACTTGAGGGGTAGGTTTCCCCTTGGTGTGGGATGCCTAAATGATAAATAATGGGAGTGTCTCCAAACATCTTGGCACTTTCCAAGTCACAAGTTCTTGCTAGTATTGGATTGCAAAGTTAGCTTCACTCAATTTTCTTGTTTTAAAAAAGAAGAATTTGAAGCAATTTTAGTGAGTCTCTTGTTTTCCATCTTGTGTATTTTTTTCTTGTACACTACGTTTATAATCATTATCATGTTCTCAATGGGGGAAAGGCTCACTTCTATGAGGAGGATAGGATAGGATTTGTTGCCTTTAATTTGATATTATAAGTTATAAAATTATTTCGGATATGCTCTATCTTTCTCTAAGATTCTCTATAGATACTACATCCCAAACTTCACATCCATATAAGATGATAGGAATAATGAGAGTCTTAAAGAGGATTTTTTTATCATCCTGTAGCGAAAGGTACTCTAATTTACAATCATTTTCAATCCCATAATAAGATTAATTTATTCTTTTCTTAACATTATAGTTCCAACTGAACCTGTGGTGAATATCAATTATGAGATATTTGTATGAAGGAACTTCATCCAAGTTGTTGTTGTCATCAACAAAAGTGTTGTAGATGATATTTTTGGATTTAATTATCGTAACCTTCATTTTGTTATTGTTCACAGTCATACCTATATTAAAGCAAAATTCCTTGAGGATTTTCAGTTGGTCGTCGAGGTCATAGGTACTTCTCACCATTAGAATAATATCACTGTCATTAATAAGAAATGTGATGACTATACCAACAAAAGTTGGGCCAACAAAACTTGTGTCTTCTAAATAATTTTCTAACTTGTGAATGTATATACCAAAAAGGTAGGAAATAGGGTACAACTTCACTTGGATCCAACATTGTGGTTAATATTTTGTGACCAAACCTCAATGTTCCTAAACTTATCATTTTTTAACAATAATCAAGTAATTTGTATTAGCATGACATACTCCCTCTATGTGCCTCACTTGTTAGCATGGCATATTTTTCCTCTTACACATGATGGTATATTGACCTTCTACTAGCCTACATAATGCCACTTAGTTCCACATGAGTTTCCTTGGACTCAAATTCGACTTTTGCATCATGTTTCATTGCAAACATGCAAAGGTATCAACTTTCCACATGATATCCAATGTGTATCTACTTGGGGTTCCTTGGATGAAGCTTCAGCTATTCTTATGTCGCCATCATTAGTGTCCTACTTCTATAGAGCTAAGAGTATAGTTTTCAACGGACATAAATCTCGGGGTTTGTCACTTTCCCTTTATTCCAACTTTATGAGTGTACCTTTGCTGCATGTCAAATAGAGGCAACACCTGCCACCTTGTCTTACTAATATTTACGTCGAAGTTTTTCTCTCTGCGGGGTTGGGGTGAGCAAATATTGTTCACCTCGACCAATCCCCACGCTCTAAATTCGTCCTCCTCCCTCCAATAAAAATATAACATATGGCTCAAACTTGTGGTTGCATTTGAACGCACTGTTGTCACCAACTCAATCATTCATCACTCGAACGTGTTGCATTTGAACGCACCGCGTTCAGTGAGCTTGAACCTGCCGCATTTAAACGCACCGCATTTAGTGAGATCTACCTTCCAGCTACTCTTGTACGTTATCTTGATCCGGATTTATGCAGGAACGCAACAAAATACTCATATAACCATAAATATAAAGATGCAGCAGAAATAATACTTCATTTCATTAATATCAAAGAACTGAAAGTTGATTACAGACATAATGGAAATAAACTAGCTAGGGCGATGGTAGCTTATCTATGAGAAGATATGTGGTGGATATAGGCCTCTGAAATGTGTTACAATGAGGCTCAAGAGCCTATTTATTATTGAGAAACAATGGAAAACCCTAAACATCCAAAAACCTAACCCTAGGAGATGAAGCACCAAAACTATGGGCCCCGTTTGGGTAAATTGGTACATCAACTTACCAAGGACATAACTTTGGCATACGATCTCCATTTATGCGCACCATACCTCGTTAGAAAGATCTATATGAGGACTAAAACTTTTGATTATATTCTCGGTTATCCAAAAAAACGTCGTTTAGGGCCTCAAAATGACTCCGAAAGTTCAGGACTCGAAAAACTGCTAAAAATAGTAAGTTGTGCTACACTTAAGGAAATTGAAAAACTGAAAGAAACAATGGTGGGGCGCCAAGTGGAATAGGTGGGTGGCCAACAATATCCACCTAGATCACTCCTCCCCCCTTAGGAAGCAATGGTCCCCATTGCATTTATTTCTTCCATGAGATGAGGAAACTTCTGTTGAACTTGGTCCTTAGTGAACCGCTGGCCTTTGTGTAGGAGTTTACCAGCTTTGAAATCCCGATACAATTGGATCTTTTGCTGGAGAGTGTTCTTGATTTGAATTTCCATGATAAAATCTATGGTGGCCTATTCCATGCAGTCTGGGTTTAACTCTGTTGGTGTGAGTTGTTCTGTAATGTCAGAGGTGTCCAGTAGACATGGGAAGTAGGGCCGAAGGCGGTCCACATTGAATACTGGGTGCAGACCAAGGAATGGTGGAATACTTAGCTCGAAGGAATTGGTCTCTACAAAATTGGTGATGGTGTATGAACCATATCAGAGCGGGTGAAGCTTGCGGTGGGGTCCAGTGAGGCGCTCCTTTTTCAAATGTAGCCACACCTTGTCGCCCACCTGAAATTTTTGCGGCACCCAATGTTGATTGTGTCGTTGATTGTACTTAGCATTGGCTCTATCCAATATGCCATGAACCTATTGGCGGATGTGTTGAATGTGCTCAATGAAGTTGTTCACTTTATCATCTTCAGACTGGACATGAGCCGAATCGGCCCGAGTAGCCACAAATGACATGGCTACATCAATGGGATAAAGTGGCTGGAATCCCAAGCCCACCTAAAAGGGGTTGTGGCTGGTTGAGCTATGGAGAGCCCGATTATAACTGTGTTGTACATAGGGAAGGCTCCCATCCCATGTGCATGGATTCTTTGAATTGTACATATGCAGAATGTGTACAATCATCCTATTGGAAACCTCTGTTTGGCCATCAGTTTGGGGATGGAAAGCTATGGACTTGGTGAGCTTGGTGTCCAACATTAAACAGAGGCTGGAACAAAATGTGCTGAGGAAAATGTTGTCCCAATTTGTGATGATAGACTGTGGGATCCAAAAGTGCACCCACGTTCGTTCAAAGAAGAGTTTAGTAGTGGCTTCTGCTGTGATATTCTTCTTGCAGGTTTCCATAATGGCCATCTTAGAGAATCTGTCGACGACCACAAAAACACAATCGTTTACATTCTTAGTAGAAGGGAGGCCAATCAGAAGAGTGCCTTGTAGGTATGACTGAATTTTGGGTCGCTCTTGTAGAAAAGTGGCCAATTAGAAGTCTCGTGCCCACAAGAGTTGAGAACGGTGGTTAGCACCATGATCTGTGATTGACTGAGGCAATTTGCAATATTATTGGTGCTGCCCTTCTTATACTTGATGTTCAAATGAAACTGTTGCAAATATATGGACCAATTTTGATGGCGATCTTTTTTGAAACTTCCCTTGTGTCTGTATGAAATGTAGGGGTCAGTGGTCTGTGTGGATGACAGTTTCCTTCCCCAAAATGTAACGCTTCCATTGTCACAAAGCCTGCATAATGGAATACATTTCTTTGTCATAAGTGGGATACTTGCGGGCTATGTAGGACAATGTCGCACTATGATATGCCACTGGATGCCCCTGTTGAGTAAGAACTACCCCAATAACATAGTTAGAGGCATATGTCTCGATCTCAAGTGGTTGTTGTAAGTCTGGTAATGTGAGCACCAGGGAAGAGTAGAGGCGATGTTTCAATTCTACGAACACCTTCTGTTGAGATTCTGACCAAAAGAATTTTTCTTTCGCTCCTCCCTTGGTAACTTGACTCAAGGGCCAAGTGATATGAGAGAATCCCAACATGAACCTGCGGTATAAATTAGCAAGATCCAGAAAGCTGCGAAGCTCTGTTAGAGTGGTTGGGACTGGCCAATCTCGAATGACTTGGATCTTGGTTGGATCCACATGCACCCCCCGTTCATCAACAACGTATCCCATATACTGAACCTAGCTCATGCCAAAAGTTCACTTCTCCAAATTGGCACACAAATTGTGTTTCTGCAATGTTTAGAGGACCTGTCGGATGTTGTGGAGGTGATATTCCCAAGTTTGGATGAAGATCAGGATGTCATCCTACTACAAATGAGTTGGTGAATGGCCACAATATGTCGTCCATAAACCTCATGAAGGTTACAGGAAAATTCTTGAAACCGAAAGGTATGACTAGCCATTCAAAAAGGCCCTCCTTGTCTTTGAAGGCATTATTCCACACATTGGAGGGTTCAATTGGTACATGGTGATACCTAGATTTCAAGTAAATCTTGCTGAAATATTTCGCCCCTTTGAGTTGGTCTATAGGGTCATCAATCCGTGGGGTTAGGTACTTATTCTGGACAGTGATCTTGTTCAGCGCCCAATAGTCAATACAGAGTCTCCAAGTCCCATCCTTCTTCTGCACCAACATGATCGGGCTTCCATAGGAAGATGAACTCGGCTGAATGTGACCTTTATGTAGCAGCTCCTGAATCTGCTTCTTGATTTCATCGTTCTCCATAACAAAGCGTCGATAGATCAGTCCATTGGGAAACGATGCACCTGGGGTCAGATCGATGAGGTGCTTGACCTGACAGTGCAGAGGCACCCCTGTGAGTGAGGTGAAGATGTCTACGTACTCCTCCACGACCTTGTCCATTTGTTGTTTTCATGTGGAGGATCCTTGTCTGGAGGTCATGGCCACAGTCTTCTTCTTGCCCTGGGGGCACATAATTAGGAAAAAACATTTCCCAGTTTTGGAAATGAACTTATTGCATTGTTTTTCATTAACCAAAAAGATAATGATAGGCGGTGGTACCTCTGGTATCCTGTACAAATTATTTCCCAAAGTGACAATAACTACGTGAGGTCGGGACTCATACACAACATGTCTCTTCTACAAGTGTGGTTGGCCTAATAATACATCACAAACATCAAGAGGAGCAATGTCACATAATACCTCATTCGTGAAGGGCTTGATGCTATAGGGGAGGCGGAAATGCTGGTTGACGCGGAGATCCTGTCCTTGGTGAAGCCACCCGATGGTGTACTACTGTGGGTGTGTTGTGGTTGGAAAACCCATCCGATTCACGAACTTTGTCGAAATAAGATTCTTTTGGCTCCCATAGTCAACAATTAACTGTAGCGGGGAACCCTTTACCCACATCTGGGAGTGGAAGAGACACTCCTCCTCCTCTAGATCTTTTGGTTCCTCCTTATAGATCTTTGCAGTAGCAATGGTGGTGTTGGGTTCCACATCAATACTCCACTTCCCTTTTTCATTCCCCTTGTCGGGTTCTCATTCAGAGTCAGAGCATGCATCTGATTCAGAAGCCCTCATCTCGACCACTAGTGACTGCTTGGCCTAACATTCACTTGTGTTGTGAGTGGAGCTCTTATGAAACTCACACCACTTTCTCGTGTCCTTCTTCAGCTTCGCGGTGTTGTTATTTTCTTGCGTCTTCGTTAAGTTGTCTTGGGCTGCCATGCCTTGGCTTTGTCCTTTGTTATGCGGTTTTGGGGCACCTTTCCATTGCTTTTTATTTGCAGATCCAAAGTCTCGTTTCTTCTGTTTTAATTTTTGCTCAATCTTGGCAGCATACTAGTATGTCATACCAAGCGAGGAGATGTCGAGGAACTCCATTTCCTCCTAAATGTATCTGTGCAGACAACTGCGGTACTTCAGCACTAAATGTTTCTCTGAATATTTGATACCCAACTTTGGGCACAGGGTATGGAACATATTTTTCAGCTCATGCACATCTTGATCCCTTTTCTACCGCAATGTAGTCCATTCCATGTACTTATCCTCATAGCTCCCCAAGGGATAATATTGTTCCTTGATGGCGTCTTGGAAAGAATTCCAAGTGGGTACGAACGAGAAGAGAGAGGGTTCCCCCTCGTCCTTTTTCTCACAGTAGGTTTCCCACCAGTCCTTAACATGGGGGTTAGCTTTTAGGAGTGCAAAAATAATCTTCTCCCGATCGAAAAAATCATGAACCAAGAAATATCCTTATAACAGATTCAACCAAATATTTATGGCATCTGCATCTATTTGGCCCTCAAATATGAGAATGTCAAAGTTTACTTGTACCTTAAAAGGAGTTGCGCCTCCAAAGTGGCTGCCGGATGCAGATGCGTTGCCGATGGGCAGTGATTGAAGGATATGGGAAAAGTTATCCATCATCGCGTTCCTTTGTTTTTCGAGGGCCTCATCGAGCAATATTTTGATAGGATCTCCTACTCCCTCATATTTATTTTCATCCCCCATGGGCGACCATTGGGGTTTGCGAGGCTGATCTTGCAAAGGCTCCACTAGATTGAAACCTAACTCCTTATACCCCGACCTCGTTGGGGACATGCAAAGAAGGATCGAGAAAGAGCAGACCACTCTGATACCATTGATATGGATTTATGCAGGGACACAACCAAATACACATATAACCATAAATACAAATATTCAACAGAAATAATACTTCATTTCATTAATATCAAAGAATTGAAAGTTTTTTACAGACAAAATGGAAATAAACTAGCTAGGGCATTGGTAGCTTATCTCTGAGAAGAGATGTGGTGGATACAGGTCTCTGAACTGTGTTACAATGAGGCTCGAGAGCCTATTTATTATTAAGAAACAATGGAAAAGCCTAAACATCCAAAAACCTAACCCTAAGAGATGAAGCATCAAAACTATGAGCCCTGTTTGGGTAAATTGGTACATCAACTTCCCCGGGACATAAATTTGGAATACGATCTCCGTTTGACATGCACCATACCTCGTTAGAAAGATATATCTGAGGAATACAACTTTTTATGTGAGAAATATTATTCCATGAACCCATGTTGATCCTGGTTTTCCCAAAAAACATCATTTAGGGCCTCAAAACGGCTCTGGAAGTTCAAGACTCGAAAAAACTACTAAAGATAGTAAGTTGTGCTACAATTAAGAAAAAAGAAAAAATGAAAGAAACAATGGTGGGGCCCCAATTAGAATAGGTGGGTGGCCACCAATATCCACCTAGATCAGATCCACTCATCGGACAATGGAGATTCACTGTAGCAAAATCTAAAACAACTTCAAGATCACTATTACCATCTTCACTGTTTTCCAGAGAGCCACCACCACAAATATAATGTCGAACACGAGCAAGAGCCTCTTCTAAAGGTTCACCTTCTATCTCATGAGGCACTAAATCCAAAACCTGTTCAAAAGTTAGACATTTAATAATCATCATACCCAAAAAAAAATTTCAAGCATCATAAGCCGACAATGGCACTTTTTTGGTTCCTTCCTTGATGTAAGCTATGATCCCTGCACCGTCATCACGCCCATTGAATCCTAACAACTGAGGCCTTGGCTTATTTTTCATGCGCACATTTACTCCATTAACCCGAATATCAACAAATTGTGGCCATTACATGCTAGACAACACTTTGTCATTAAGAATAATGCACCGGACTTGTAGATCGTAAACAGGTCTCTACAATAGATCTTTATCTGACCTTGTCAAAACGAAGGGTTTCTCTACATTCTATAATGGACTTGACCCCTCCTCTGAGATGAACGATGTAGTGATATTTGTTGGAAGTACATGATGTGCCACTGTTTCACAGAATGAATCAACACAATTGATGCGACAAACTTCACAATAAAATATAGAGGTAATTTCGGTTTGAACTTCTTCATCAACCTTCTCAGGTATAACTACACATGATAGATACTGCCAAACTCCACATTTGTTGTCATCACATCAAATCATTGTACCATCATCGATCTAACTTGCAAAGGGGAAACAAGTCTTGGTTTCTGGGATATAAGGTTCATCATATTTTTCATCATGTACAATAGCTTGTGACTTTCCAACATTCTAAGCTTTGGAAGAAAGATCTGGAGCCCTAGAACCTTGCATTTTCCTGAAAATGTCATCAATAATTTTTGCAACTTCCTCCATATCAACAATATGATTTTTTAGACCACTTCCATTACATTTGTACCCTTGTTGATCATAGATCCCAAATGACTTCTGCTCGGCCTATCTCCCTCTCGTTCCGATTCCCTTTCAATTTCCATGAACCTCTCCATCAATGCGATGCCCTGTTGTGTATGCCTCTCTAAATGTTGTTCCTGTTGAAGAACAAGTTTCTTGAAGTATTTTCCAAAAAATGGTAGCAATGACATAAACAAGCATGCATGAGAGAAAATTGGTACAGACTATACCTGATAAATAGGAATTTTTCTGTTAAAAAATCTAGATTAAAAAAAAAATAGGTCCAAAGTTTTTCCATAAAAGGTGTAAAGTTAAACTTGTTACTAAATTGATAATATGACCCTTAAAAACAAAACCATTTGCTTTCAATTTCTTACGTTGATCATTACAATACCCTTGGTCTCATCAGATCAAATATAATTGTAGTCAATCTGAAAAAACAGAAAATGCAACTCTTCCTTACCTTACAAAACCAATTTGTAAACCTCTTGAGAGGTGACATTTAAAGCACAAATCTGGCTTCTCCATTGCTATTAAAAAACTTTTCGAATCAATGGATTATTCTAATACCCTACAATGCATAACACAATTACTGAACTTATAGTGTTTTATCACCGCAATACAAACAAATCACTTCATCAATATATAACCCTAAAGGAATTTATAGTAATTATACATTTGATCTATTAAAATTCAAGGGAATGATGAATATCAAGGAGCATAATGTATATAATATCATGGAACACAATGTGTAAGTGTGAGGTAGATCGTAAGTGAACACAAAATGAGAGGTGAGGCAATGAAGGGTTAAAACGACACACACTGGTAACGTGGAAATATCTTTGACCCACAGTGCACTCGTGCAATGACCGCTAAGTATTTATTGATGCGAAGAAAAAATAATACAATTATAAAATACACCGAATTCAAGTTGTGGCACTATCATTAACATCTAGTTTTTTACATTGCTTACATCCTTTCAAGTTCAAAGGTGAATTTTTTTACCATGTTTTAATCTCTTTTTACATTGCGTAAATCTATTAAAGTTTTTTGGTGATTTTTTTAACAATGTTTTAATCTCTTTAATGTCAAGTGTAATTTTTTTCTTTTCTTTTACAATGATTTAATTTGTATTTTTGTAAGTTTGGTAGTACTTTTCATTTTTCTCTCTTTTTTTTTTTCTTTAACAACATGTCTAGATACATCACTTGAATTTGCGATGAGTGCTATAACAACCCACCTCATCACCATTTAACCAAGACCCTACATACAATGATTTAATCTTTTTATTATCTTTCATCTCTTTTATTTGTGTTGTGTTTTGACTTTTTTTTTTTTTTTAAATCTCTTTGTTTTGGGTTATGTTTTCATTTGTTTTCTTTAATTATTATATTTTTTTGGTGAGGGAAATAAAGGAAATTTGCAATGTTTTAAAATCTCTATTTGTGTTATAATTGTTGTTTTTTGCTTTAACAGTTTGAGAGAGATTTCTGTTGTGTATTGATTAGTTTGGATTTTAAAGCCAAGATGACCAAATAAACTTTATATATATGAATGAAGACATTCACCTATTTGAAAAAATTACAATTAATTGGAAAAATGTCTTTAAAAATTGTTTGACTTTTTGAGACTAAAGTTAAAATTCTCTAATCTCTTATTTGTTTTTTGCACTAAGTTAAAATGAATTTATATGTAAAGCGACTACTTGGAAAAATGCCAACAAATGGTTGCTTTTTTGAAGCTAAAGTTAAAATCTTTGTTATTTGTTTTTTACACTGAAATAAAATGAATTTATACATATTAATATTTCAACTTTTTGAAGAAAAGGAAACATTTGAAAAATGGTTTTAGTAGTCATTTCAATACGTAGTAACTATAAATATGAAGTACATAAGAACTGCATTTGATATAATGCAACATGTCAATACATAGACTACATATATTAGTTACCATAATGTAAAAATGTGCATGTAATTTGTGTTACAATCTACAATTTGATGTTGCTACACAATTTGATATTTGATGTTGTTGATCTAATGTAAAATTTGAAATTGATTTCTTCTCATGAAATTTGTTTTCTTTAATTCTTATATTTGTTTAGTGGGGAGAAAAAAGTGAAATTTGCAATGTTTTAAAATCTCTTTGATTTGTGTTGTAATTGTTGTGTTTTGCTTTGATGATTTGAGAGAGATTTGTGTTGTGTTTTGATTAGTTTGGATTCTAAAGTAAAGATGACCAAATAAACTTTATATATATATGAAGACATTCACCTATTTGATAAAAGAGAAATTAATTGGAAAAATGCCTATGAATGGTTGATTTTTTGACGCTAAAGTTGAAATCTCTCTGATTTCTTATTTGTTTTTTACATTAAAATAAAATGAACTTATACATATTAAAAATTCAACTTTTTGAAGAAAAAGAAACATTTGAAAAATGGTTTTATGACAAATTTTACTATTAGATATAATATGTCATATCATTAGATATGCACTACATTTGATATAATGTGCCATGTCAATAAGTAGTAAGTACAAATGTGAAGTACATAATAATTACATTTGATATAATGTGACATGTCAATATATAGACTACAAATATTAGTTAACATAATTAAAAAATGTGCATGTAATTTGTGTTACAATCTACAATTTGATATTTGATGTTGTTAATCTAGTGTACAATTTGAAATTGATTTGTTCTCATGAAATTTGTCCTAATAGATCATTTGAAATTTATTTGTTTGGACACATTGATAAAGTTTAAAAAATGTCATATTCATACATAGGAACTATAAATGTGAGTTATTATAGCATCTAAAAAGTGTGCATGCAATTTGTGTCACATTATATGATTTGATGTTATTGTAAGGTACCTATGTTATCGACCTAAGGTATTTAAAATAGAAGTGGTTTACCTTGCTTTAAGTAGATTATATTCAGAGGATATTAAATAGTTCTAGTATAAGTAGATTATAATTAAAGGTTCGCTTCATGTGAAAAATAATTTTGTATCCACTACTCCCATGTATGTTGTATTGGTAGTCTAAAATTGACAAAAATGTATCAATTTTGAAGACCCAAAATATATTTATGTAAATATTTTTTAATTATATATTAATATTATATATATATGATTAACTATATATATGATAAAAGATTTGATTAACTATCAAAAGATGCGAGACCTAAGCACTGCAAACCCAAATCTTTAAAATCCACATTTAAACATGCATCTCAGCAAATGTCCAAATCAAAACCTCAATCACTTGCAAATTCACACTTTCCCATTTGCATGCAGAGGCTTTTCAACTTATCATTTAAAAACATTGTATAATAGAATCATTTCATTATGATCAATAAACCATTACACAAGCGGAAGCTTCTGCAAACATGTGGCTCAAAATAATTCAACATATATACTCCTTCAAAATTCTCAAGAAAAGACTTTAATTAAGACCCCATTTATTTAAATTCTCCACCAAAACTCAATTCAGAAATCCCAATCTGATGTGTGCCCTTGCCTTTTCATTATCACCCTTATTCAATGTATGCAATTGAGCCATTACCAATTAATGTGAACCATAGAACCTACGGTCAAGTTCTCTTTCCACTTCTGCATTTACATTCCAAGTTTCTGCCTTCAACTTCTAGCAGATCACCTTGTCAATCTCTTCGGTCCTTTCTCAAACTGCAACGCACAACTTGAATTTGCAATCATCAGCAAACAACTAGATATTAAAATTTAGAACCTGGCAATTAGCTTACCTTCTATTCTGGCTTCTCATTTCCACGGTTCCGCTTTTCAGCTCCTTACTACACACCTTCAACCCTGTAGATCGATTCTGCAATAACTATATGTCATGTACTTCATTGCCAATTTTGAAATCACTTATTAATCAGATTGGAGGACTCTATCCATCCAACAATGCTCAACTGTAGCAATCTGGAAAATATAGCAACTTAGAAAATCCACGACTTCTAGCATATTAGAGTTGGGCTTCAACGCATTAAACCAATAGTGATTTCCGCAATCAATTCACTATCGTTCCACCCTTTCACTGCACGTAGATCTGCAAATTAACGCCATTCTGTTCCAATCTTCTTCACGCAGAAAATTACACAGAAAAAACCTTCAATCGATTGTTACGTGGTGTCTTTCCAATATACAAAACCCACATAGCATGTCAGATCATCACGTTATTTCAACGCTGCCAGTTAATTTAATACAATCCGTAGGTAATTGAATCTTTGAAAAAAACAAACAGAAGTTCCAGGCCTTTGGAAAAGGCGCAAAACTTAATCACTGCCAGTCGCTCTCTCCACGTCTCGTTGTGCTCCGTTTGCACACATTTGACTCTACGTCCTTTCAAACTCTTGCACGCAGAACCTATCACTCAATAACTGTGAACTGATTCAATTAAATAGATACATTCTTCAGTTTCAAGAAAAAAAAAACTTACCACTGCTTCAACTAACTTCTCCACTGCGCTATTAATTCAATTCAACGTTGTCCATACCAGCAGTTTTCAACATGACTCACACCATTAATAATTGTAACCGATCCTTGACTCACAACATTAATAATTGTAATCGATCCTTCTTGCAGCGCTCAACACAATTCATAACAGAAATAAGGATTGACTCCTGATTTCGATCTGGTATTGCGCATTTCTCTAAACACATCGACTATTACTGGCACAGATTATAACAACAGTTTTCTTTTCATTAACACATTCAACATTCCTCTCTTTCTTCAATTGGATCTGTAATATAAACCTTAACAGTGACTTGTGAAATCAAAGACTAGTCCAATAAATACAATCGACCTTATCGAACAATACTAAATGGGCTTCTGCAAAAATTGAACTTCTTTCACAAGGACTAAACACCATTCCTTTGCACATAATAATTCTAGAATTCAAAGAGGAACGAATTTCCTTTCATTCATTGAACACACAAATTCAATCTTACGCAAACTCAATAATGGACATACAGTCAAAAAATCAAATGCTGTATTAACACATAGAACACTTAGAATGCAATTTTCCTCCTTGGCCTGATTTCCAATCATTTGGCCCTTTACAAACTGAAGGCTCCCAACCACTCTTTCTACTCACACTCACACTCTCTCTACGCAGCCTCTTGAGAGTGTATTTTCCTCTCAAAAACCACTCATGTTATACATAATAATGCATTTAAATTCACTCAAAATATCTCTCCACCTAATCCTCAACTAATCTATATTTTAGGTGTGGACTCAACAAAGTCCCATACATAGAATTCCTAATCTCTAATTTGCTCCTAATCTATTTCTCTCATATCCTTTTAATTAATTAAAAGAATATTTACAAAATCCTCACTTATAGAATTTATCTCCTATTTTATTAAAAATAACAAAATAATTAATAAAATAATAAAAATGTCACACCCCCCTTTATTACATATTTACAAATGAAAAATGGCCTTGATGCTCCTGCATCACAAAATTAGATTTAGAGTCTAATATAATTATTTTATATATCAAAACAATGAAATTTAAATTTTTTGTAATGAAAATAATATAATATTTTTATTAAATTTAACTCACTCTTCTAATTTTTTCTATTCAATAAACAAAAAATTGAAAACAACTATTTCGAAATAAACATGGCCATCCACTAAAAGAGATATGACGGACTTATATATATATATATATATATATATATAATATTTTCATTTATTTAGATTTTATAATTTATATTTTCAAAACTTTAAGAAAAAATGTTTATCTTTTAAAAAATTTAAATATGAATAGTGATGAATCCATATTAAGTCTGGGTTTCCTAAGTGTAGAGAGGGATCAAATCTCTTAAGATGTAAACCCCTTTTTGAGTGTGAAATTTAACAAAAAATTCTTTGTCGAAATTCTCATCTCGACAGATTTGATTGTCTCAATGCTTAGAAGATCATGACTATAAATCTATGATACTTTTTAAATCCCCACTCCTCCTTCATCGTTCCTTTTCACCTTTCAGTGCAATTGCTTGCTAATAATATTTATAGAACCAGGGCCTCCATTATGGTTTTATCCAGTGCCTTTGTTCTCAGGTGGTAAGTTTATTGTTAAGTTTGCGAAATATTCTCCCACCGAGCACATGTTTAGCATGAAAATTGGTAAAAAGGAGGAAATGATAATGAAAATTGGCAAAATGAGAAAATGATAATGAAAATTGGCAAAAGGAAGAAATGATACTTTTGATAGGTTTGAACAAAGAATTTAGTCTACAATCCGCTAGATAAGTTCAGAGAATAGATGACTGATTACATTTTTAGAATCTCCCACAACTATAAAAGCATTGATATGTAGTTAATTTTCCAAGTATATACATTGGAGTAGGGCATCCACCTTTGTTATATTATTACTCATTATTTCCATTATGAGTATTTTGTTTCAATGTGTTCATCAAAACTATAAAATTATTCCATGCATTTACCACCCTTCTTAATGTTCTTAAATTTAATAATATTAAAAAAATATATTATATTATATATAAAAACTAAATTATTCATGAATATATTATATATAACAAATAATATAATAATAATGATTATGATATAATCACAAATACAACAAAAATATATAATTAATTTATCTCACATATATGTTTGTGATTATATTATATATAATATTATAAAATTATTACTTATATATTGTGTATATTTGTTAATCATATATGGCTAACTAATATACACTATATATAAAAATAGATGTAATGGTGAAAATGTGAAGTCGGGTTACACTTTTTGCCCTTTTTTGAGAAAAATTTTCATTTTTTCGGTTCTTCAACTTTCTCGCAAACTATAACAATTTTTCTGTAGAATTTCATTTTGCGATAAAATAAAAGTTGTGAGAAATTTTGTTAGCTTTCTATTACTTTTTTTTGAAATTTTTTAATGCACATTTGATATGTCAACTTAGCTTTCTTTAGTGTGTTTCTTAACAAAGGATTCATAAGAAGTCATGTTATGTGGCGACGCTCGTATCTATTGAAAATTTGTGTTTTTTGAAAAACAAAATGTAAGTTACAACAATCCAGACAGAGTCTACTGGTTTCGTCATATTTACAAAGCCAATGGATGCATATCATAATTACTAGAATTTGAATCGATCCAATTACTTAAAACTGTATTTGATATGTTTACAAAATTTCTTAACATATAAGTTATAAACTAAAAATCTAAAAGCTACCCATTAGAGTCGACGGACCAATGTAATGCCCCATAATTTTTTCAATGTTTTTTACAATGTATTTTGGGAGATACAAAATTTTGATTTCACTGAATCACAATGACCCTTAGAAATTGTTCGCACCCATTTTTTTAGAAAAATAATTAAAATTAATAAACGTTTACGAAATTCCATAAAAGTTATATTTCCTTAAAGTAGATTCAATTATGAAAATGCTTGTCTTGGTTCCGATAGTTAATTAACAACCTTTCATGGAGTTTAATCAGTCCAAAGTTGCAGAACCGTTTTCAGAGCCTGGTTTTTGCGTAATGGTGACGCGTTAGTTCGGCTGAACTTTGAATACAAGTTCGTCCGAACTATGTTTTCCGTTTCAAACTCGTTAAATCTAACGTCATAATAGTTCGACCGAACTCTTTATCAAGAGTTCGGCCGAACTATTGTGTAACTCTCCGTCGGCCGCAAAAATTTTCGGAGCCCCCACTAAAAACACAATTCGCGTCAATATAAATTGGCGCGAAATGATTCACAATTTTCGCACATTTCGCACTTCATCTCATTTTACAAAGACTTGGTTTGGGTTCAAAAAATTTTCTTCTTGGTTTGGGTTTAAGGAATTTTTTTGGAGGACATTTTTTGGAGGCGGCGTGATTTTTCTTGAAGGTATGTACATGTTTTGTGTTGAAGTAAATCTTTTGAACTTCTTTGTTCAAAAACTTTTCTTCAAAGTTTGGGTTTAAGAGCATTTCTTGAAAGCAAATTGATTTTACAATTTTGAGTTTAAAGAAATTTTTTGGAGGACATTTCTTGGAGGCGGCGTGATTTTTCTTGGAGGTATGTACGTGTTTTGTGTTAAAGTAAATCTTTTAAGCTTCTTTTCATTTTTATAAGACATTTTTCTCTCAAATTTTTTAAAGTGTGTTTTGGATTGGAGTACATATTTTTTACAAAAAATTTACACTGATTTTTTTTAAATTAAATCTTTTGTGATATTTTTTGTAATTGAGTTATTGTCTAATTTTTTGAAGGAATTTTTTTTAACTTCATACCCTATTATCATGGGAAATCGAAGAAATTGTACGAGAAAATTTGATCGAAAAAGAGATCCTGAAGAACGTAGAGAAGAGATGAGACAATATCGCAAAAGAAAGTTAGAAGCCCTCTCAAATATTGAAGAGGAAAATCAACCTCAAGAAGATATTGAAGCAGGTATGTAAATGTAAATATTATGATCTATTGATATATATTTAAAAATTTCCTAATGTAAAATGTGAAGCTTAATTTTTATTTGATGCACTAGTTTGAAAAATATTTTGTTTGATGTAAACAGACAGAGATATTCCTCAAAATATTGAAAAAGAAAATCAACCTCGAGCATAAATTGAAGCAGGTATGTAAATATAAATATTATGATCTATTGATATATTTAAAATTTTCCTAATGTAAAATGTGAGCTTAATTTTTATTTGATGAACTAGTTTGAAAAATATTTTGTTTAATGTAAACAGACAGAGATACTCCTCAAAATATTGAAGAAGAAAATCAACCTCAAGCAGAAATTGAAGCGGGTATGTAAATGTAAATATTATGATCTATTGATATATTTAAAAATTTCCTAATATTTATTGACATATTTATTAATTTAGTAATTTATTGAATATGTACTATTTTTTCGAATATGTACAGATGAAATCACTATCGATAATGAGGAGTTAGAAAATGTCGACACTCACACATATGGAGATAAAAAACCTCACCATTTTATACGATATCGTGTCCATAAATTTTTTGAAGAGTATTTCAAAAATGAGCAGGTGTCAGTTCAAGCTAAAATGTTGAAAGGTCTCCTATCATCAAGGAAATTAAAAGAAGCGACGACACTATTGGGTATTCGAAAATCAACCAAAGATAAAAAAATGAAAGAAGAGGTAATAAAAAATATGAGTAGTGCTATAAAGTTAATTAAGAGATCTAGAGATAAAGATGTTTCAAATATACGTAGAGGAATACAGATGGCAATGGTTTCACCAAGTACTCAAGAGAATCGTATGATAACATCTATGGCACGAGCACTGGGAACCTCGCGAAAAACTCTGCACAAACATCGAAAATTTCACCTGCAAATAGATGTAAATGATGAACTCGCTTGTTGGAGAGCTATTTGTAGACAACCATACAAAGATAGACTTGGAGAAGACGTTAAAAAAATAATATATGAATATTGGAAGAACAATTCGCGTGTTTCACCAACTGCAAGACATGTGATGCGAAGAAGAATAGCACGAAATCAATACGAAGAACATGAAAAACATCTCTTGGAAACCACTCAGATAGATTTATTCAACAAATTCAAAGAAGAGAATCGTCAAATTCATGTTTCACTCAGTGCTTTTGTTCAACAAAAACCATGGTATGTAAAACCTATCACCGTACGCGACACTTGTTGTTGCTGTTATCATGTGGAATTTGAGTTATATTATGACACATTCCTCGATTTCGGTAGAACATTATGGAAGGATTCACCTCCTCCTTCCACTATTCATGAATTCATATCTCAAATTCTATGTGAAAGAGAAAGCGATGAACTATTTTACAAAAAGAAGTGTGTTGGTGGTAAAAAATGCGATGATTGTGGAAATTTGACTAAATTTCAAAACAAATATCGTATTGATATAAATGATCAATCATTGTCCAACATGAAAGTGAAATGGAAGAGATATGAATATATATGTACATCGATTCAAGGTGCAGATACTGTTAAAAGAATTGAATTACGAGAAGACGAAATTTTTCTGATAGATTTTTTGAGAAAGTTTGAGGCGGAAATTTACAAATACACCAAGCATTCCCATAGAGCTCGATGGCAAGACTTGCAATTCAAAAAATCTCGTGAAGTTTTTTCACCAGGGACCATTTTGTCAGTGATTGATTTTGCAGAAAACTACACATTTGTTCCACAAAAAGAAATTCAGAGTGAATAGTATCACTCTGACCAAGTCTCCATGCTCGTCCATATTCTATATAGACATGCTGAACAAAATGTCGATCATATAGAAAGCACGAGTGAAAATCGACATATCATTAAAGAATATCATTTTTATATCAGTGACGATCGTACGCATGATACATGTTTTGTAGAACATTGTTTTGGAAAAATTTATGATTCATTGAAAAATCGTGGAATAACATTCAATGAACATTGGATATGGTCAGACGGATGCGCAGGTCAATTCAAATCTGCACGATCATTTTTTTGGTTGTGTCGTCTTCATAAGAAAACATGCATTAAACATTGTTGGGATTTCTTTGAAACTGGCCATGGAAAAGGAGAACATGACGGTGCAGGAGCATGCATAAAACGAGTACTTCGAAGATATCAAATGAACCACTCTGCACACCGACTTGTGAACGCTGAAGAAGTTGTTCAATGGTGCAACAATGCTCTAAGCCATGAGATTAACCCATCAAGAGAAGTGAAAAGGTACATTCAATTTAATTTATATTGGAAATATAATTTTAAACATTGTACATTTATCATGCAATGATTATTTTTAATTGTTTTTTGATGATTATCATGCAATGATCATCATGCAATGATTATTTTTAATTGTATCATATTTACAAATTCTTTTTTTAATTTTCCATATAAAGGTTTTTCTGGCATATTGGAATCGGAGACGTAAACAGATCAATTGGAAATGACGTTGGAACAATAAAAGGGACTCAAAAATTTCATTCAATTCAAACAAAGTCGTCCACAAATGTGTTTGCATTGGATAAAATAAAATATTCTTGTTTTTGTGATGTTTGCATAGACAACACAAAATCCAATGACGTTTGTGAAAACAAAATGTATGTGAACGATTGGAAACATACAGAGCTAAATACAAAGGGCAAAATGTCTGTTGAAATGTTTGAAGAAATGGATTCAGAGGAAACTACAATATCATCTGATGGTGATCGAGTTTCTGATCTTGTTAGAGAAGGTAACATTTGAATTACTTTCTAATGATTTAAAGATCTAGAAATAAATTTAAATATGCATAATTAAATGTTATATTTATTTTATTGTGCAGGAGATGTTTTTGTTGTAATTGCACCTATTGACAACGATGAAAATGTGAAGTATTATTTGATGCATTGCATTGAACGAAAAATGAAATTATTACAAGACTATAATGATCATGGATTTCAGTATGACAAAGGGTCTATTATACTGAAAGGTTATTTTTTCAAACAAATTCGTCAAAGCGGAGACTTTATTTACTTTGAAGACTATGAACCTGATTCCATAAGTTTTCAATATAGTCACTTGGTGTGTGCAGCACGCATAAAGTTGATAGAAGTTCAATCAAAGAAAAAATCGAAAATTAAAAAATGGAAAATGTCAAAATCCGATCATGAACGAATTATTGAAGATGGAATTCCATTAGAATTTTTTTGAGTGAAGTGTCCAACAATTTATTATCTTTGGATTAAATATGTTTTAGAACTTCCAGTACTCAACTAAAAATTGAGCTGCTTATGTTATTTGTGATTTTCACATGTTACAAATTGTTTGAGTACAAGCACGTGCTCTAGTATCAACTGAAAGTAGTTTTTTTTATACATGTGCATTGATGAAAAATGTTATATATATATATATTCTAGAATGAAATTAATTGTTCTTGTATATTAATTGTTCTTGTATATGTTCTCCGACCATATGGTACAAATTATTTCACTTTATTTTGTAAGGTCAGATTCGGTCCCCATATGGCCTAGCCTCCAAGGGACAAGATAACAAGTGGTTGTCCCCACTTGCCCGAATCTCAGCTTTCAAGTACAATTTTACTATTTATGTCAGGCATCTTACATGATGTCCTAGCCAAAGATAGATTCTCTTTGTTTCAAGTTTCCAGTAAAAGTTGTCACCGAATGACCTGCTCGAACTCTTGTAGTAAACACCATACTTCATCTCTCTTGCTCTCCAATATTATTAGGTTTAATTATTATAACACAAAAATCATTCTACATTGTCAATAATTTTTTGCGCTTACACTAAAATCAATGAACACTATTAATCCAATGTCTTTACAAGTAATGTACCATCATACATGCAATTATATCAAGTTAGAAATCAACATATACAATGAAATCAATGGGGATTGTCTTGTTACAAGTAACATAATTTCAATTTACCATATGTGAAAATGTAGGTTGAAACCATCCAAAACTTTAAGTTGTAGATTGAAACCATCCAAAACTTTAAGTTTTAAAACCCTTTTGATTATATATTGTGCAACATTAAAACATTAAACATTTAAAGTTCATTAAATATCACATGCAAAATGTAGATTGAACCTACTTGGTTTTTCACCCAAGAAATTCCAAGGATGGACTATCTGGACAAACTGTTGAAATTGAAAAGCATGACATGGAGATACGACAAGGTGAACAAAGACTTCAAGAACTCTTTATGGAAAGGGCTCACTTGAAGGAAAGAAGCACCATGTTGCAGGCTAAAGTCAAGAACATGGAAGATAAGATCAAGAGGGACTTTCTTGATCCGAAACCTATTGGTTTGAAGAAAGAAAATGCATGTGTTGGCACACTTGGAAAAGAAGACGACCACACTATGAGGATTGTATGTCGTATTGGAGCAATTAGACAAAATTCGAAAAGGAAAGAGCTTGAACCAATTCAAGCAGACCCAGGATTGGATTGTTCTATGGAGTTTCATGAGAAGAAATATGTGAAAAGCACTATTAAGCCAAGGGCTAGTTCGAAAGACATATTGGAAGAGGAAATGTTGAAGAAGATTGCAGAAGTAAGGTGTAAGACAAGGAGGAGGAATGATGATGAATGTTCCTTGGACTTGAGATTCGTGTCTACAACCGTACATAGGAAAAATTTCTCTGCTTTGATAGAAACGGGGGCTACCCATAGCTTCCTAAGTCGAAAGGCAGCTTCATCTCTTAGAAAGAGGAAGGCTAGCATCGAGAAAGAGTTGAGTGCTTTCAAGACAGTCAATTCGAGGATGAAAGCAGTGACTGGTGTCATGAAAGGCACACATGTGAGAGTAGGGTCATGGTTTGGAAAGATATACTTAAGAGTCATTGACATGGATGATCATTCTATGGTGTTGGGACGAGACATTCTCTTAATTCTTGTGATCAATCTTAAACTATTTTCTGAACAAAAACATTTAACATCAAATATCACATGTCAAATGTAATTCAGATGACAACATTACTTCACATTCACATGCCAAAAGTACTAAAACCATCCAAAGAACACTGAAATCAATGAACACTATTAATCCAATGACTTTACAAGTAATGTACCATCATACATGCAATTATATCAAATCATAAATCAACATATATTGTAATGAAATCAATGGGGATTGTCTTGTTACAAGTAACATTTCAATTTACCACATGTGCAAATGTAGGTTCACATTCTATCATTCATGTAGTTTTAAAAACTTCATATGCCATGCCAATTATAATTCAACTAGATCCAACAAAAACATTTAACATTAAATATCACATGCCATACCAATTATAATTCAACTATCCAACAAAAACATTTAACATTAAATATCACATGTCAAATGTAATTCAGATGACAACATTACTTCACATTCACATGCCAAAAGTACTAAAACCATCCAAAAAACACTGAAATCAATTAACACTATTAATCCAATGACTTTACAAGTAATGTACCATCATACATGCAATTATATCAAATCAGAAATCAACATATATTGTAATGAAATCAATGGGGATTGTCTTGTTACAAGTAACATTTCAATTTACCACATGTGCAAATGTAGGTTCACATTCTATCATTCATGTAGTTTTAAAAACTTCAGATGCCATGTCAATTATAATTCAACTATCCAACAAAAACATTTAACATTAAATATCACATGCCATGCCAATTATAATTCAACTATCCAACAAAAACATTTAACATTAAATATCACATGTCAAATGTAATTCATATGACAACATTACTTCACATTCACATGCCAAAAGTACTAAAACCATCCAAAGAACACTGAAATCAATGAACACTATTAATCCAATGACTTTACAAGTAATGTACCATCATACATGCAATTATATCAAATCAGAAATCAACATATACTGTAATGAAATAAAAAAAATTTAACATTAAATATCACATGCCATGCCAATTATAATTCAACTACCCAAAAAAAACATTTAACATGTCCAAAAATATGTCCAAAAAACTTATTGTAATAAAATATGTCCAAAAATTGTAAATCTCACTTGAGTATCAAACTGTATCAAGTTTAACAAATTTTAAAACCATCTAAATTTTGAAATCAAATCAAATCTACTGTAAATCTTGTCCATCAAATGGAGGCTCTAGCGTCTGGGTCTCAGGTAGTGCCCTATCCTGTAAATAGGACACCTACATACACAATGCACATGAACATTAAAATTTGAAGTTTTAAAAATGAATGAGAATATATATATCTAGAACTTCATGTAAAAAACAAAATATAACAAAAAAATCACGCAATACCTCGTAAGGTTGCCTCTCCATTTGATGAACAGGATCTGCCATAGAAACATCTCTAGTGGTAACCTGTACAATATACATGTACAGTTAAATATAAATATATATATATATATATATACATAAATAATTTATATAAATTAAAACTTTCAAATGAAAATGCACGTGTACATATATAAACTTATTTGAACAATAATATTAAAAAAAAGAACTAAAGACAACTTCTTCAAATGCTGTGGATGTTCCTATCTCCGTCGCTAAAGTCCTCGGATTAAAAAAATCTTCTATACGAACCTAAATTCAAAATTTTTTAAATAACTCAAAATATAGATCTCTCTCTATATATCTCAACTTTTAATGGAACTTTTTGAGGTAACATAAATTTTGAACTTGTGAAAAATTGTCCATACTTGTACATCTCCCAATGAAGTAGAAGGTATATCTCCTAAGGAAGAAGAAGGTACCGCCATCCCAAAAACATCAGACGGAATCGGTATCTGTTAAAACATTTTATCGAATTATATATATACATACATGTACATGTGTGGCAAAAATTATTTATTTTAGAGTCACTTAAAAAACGCTAACATACATGTGCCAACATATCATGATGGTCAGACCCATCTACATCGTTTGAGCCAGAGGTCCCGAACGTAATATTAACATTTTCATCACGCGTCATGCCTGAGAACTGCAAATGGTGTTTTAACATATAATCATACATTTTTGTTAGATTAATGTACACATACAAATAAATGTATACATGTGTACATACACATGTATTTATTAAAAATTGTACACATGTATATATAAATATAATTTCAAACCCTAAGGTCACTAACACATACCGTTCTGGTGCCCTCTTCCTCACGAAAAATTAGGTCTTGCAGACCATTGCGACAATTTATTGCGTATGTTCGGAGATCTTCAACATTCATGTTGTAAATCTCCTCATCTGTATGATAAACAAAATTGGCACGTACATTTTCACGTGCTCTTTGTCGATTTAAGCCAATATTGACTCCACTCAATCCGCTATGAACATTTTCGATCATAACATCTCTTGCTTCACGACTTATTTGAGAAGTCGCATCCATCTCTGATCGCATGGTTTCGACTCGAGACGGTCGACTCACCAATGGCGGCTCAGGGCGAGGCAACTCCACATCTCGCTTAGCGCCCTTACGTTGATATAATCGACCTCTCCTCGGGCCAAAAAATTCTGAAGGAAGGTCATTATAGTCGGGTTTCATACCCAAAAAAAATTCTGCATAAAACATTTGTGCAAAATAAAGAGGAACCTCATCGTTCAATGGAAGCCTTCCAAAGGCCGCAAGATGTCGACTATACAAATATTGTGCTTTGTCTGGGTGCTTGAAATACTGCACCTTCAACATTTTTCTTTTTAGCCCTTCCTTATAATTAAACATTGACTTAGCATCATCTCTTGAAACTCTTTTTTTTATGTCCTGCCATTTATCGGGACCTATCACTGTTTCTTTTCTCTTTCTCATCACTTCTACAAACGAACCAGTCGTTGGCCCCAAATCTTTGTACACTTTTACCATTTCACTCAATGAATGTGTAACTATTTCTAGGCTTTGTCTACTCTCAACAGGTAGAGACAAAGACTCAAGATCTCTTTGCAATTTTGCATGAAGGCTTTGACACCTTTGTAAGGTGCATTCCGCCATGTTCGTTTCCCATGGTATATCAGTAATCTCAGCCGGATAAGTTGTGCTGGGTTGACAACCTTCTTCTTCAATGTAGCGCGCTGCCCTGCGTCTTTTTTGACCACTGGCTCGAACATTTTCAGCCTCTACATCAATATATATAAAATTTCGTATATTAGAAAAAACACGTGTAAAAAAAGTTGTACAAATTTAATGAAAAAATATTGAAATTGATGGCAACCTTGATGTTGTTGGTTAACATCATCTCCAACATGACCCTGCTGAGAACCAACCCCAGAATGACGCTGCTGAGAACCAGACCCACAGTGCCGCTGTTGAGAACCAGCAGCCGTTGATTGCTGGCCTTCGGGGGAATAAATATCACCCCCTTCCCCCAACCTGCTACCAGGCATACCTCGACCGGTTGAACCTTGGCCACGCTCCATGGATGGAGTAGAAAGCCTTCTCCTCCTGCCTCCTAAAAATTAAAATATGAAACTTGTTAACAACTAATTTCACTCACAAAGTTAGTAAAAAAATCAATTCCATATGTACACACATGTATGTAGATTTAAGATTATATTTAAATACCGTGAACATCCTCCGATCCCCGAGACTCCATATGGGATTCGGTTGATCTTCGTCTTTCATCCTCCATGATATATATCTATTGGTCGACATTCACAAAATAGATTTCAAAAAATCAATACCTCAGAGTAAAATCCAGTTTGGGGCTATTAAATCCAGTTTGGGGCTGTTAAATCCAGTATGTTCTATATTTCTTACATTTCAGCCCTCCTATTTTTCTTTCCAACCAAGGTTTATAAAATAACATGAGAAGCAACATGAGACTTAGAACAATCATTTTCATTATCTATATGGAAGGCAAGAATGATTATATCCCCTTAAGCTTAAGCTTAAATGTAGTTTGTCAATTTTTATCATATATTTTTTGGTAAGTGTAAATATTTTTTTATCTATAGTACAAGTCATGAGTTCCCCAATTTTACCTTATGTAAAGCATGATTCTAGGATTACTAAAATTTGTACTTGGTTTTTTAAGAGTATATCTTGAATAAAGTTTTTGAGAAGCAAATATGGCTTGTTCCTTAGAATTTGGCACTTAGAATTTCCATAACGCTTATAACCCCATCCTTACAATTTTTATAATTTCCATGATGAGACATTTGAATTTCCTTCCCCATATTTCTTGTTAATGATTATAACCTTAAAATGGCTAATATTGGTTTGTCATCATCATCTAAAAATGACTTGGCATATGAAAATTTACCATGTCAATCATCATCACTTCACACCATCTCATACATGACCCCTTCTACATATTATATGCATGAATTTTTGGAATGTCATCCTCTCTAACTATCCCATGAATGATTGTGACAACAGGTGAATAAAATACAATTTATAAGCAGAAGATAGTTTCTAGTTTGTCCTCCTCCATCCGCCCCATAGCTAGTGATTTCTCAATTTTCCACTTCCAACTTTCTATTCTCGAAATTCAAATTGGAAGCTAATATTATCGATAGCCACACCACTATACATATAATTATTATATACACTACTACATTAATGAACTCTACGTTGTTTGTTATTGTAAAGTCCAATAACAAACAATGTTAATTGAGTTTAGTAGTGTATATAACAATTTCTTTGACTTCCAGGTGTGTTGTGACTATTAGTAGAATTAACTACCAAAATGAATTTCCAAAATAAAATGTTGGAAGAGAGAAAATAGGCAATCACTAAATATGGAGTGGGTGGAGGAGGACAAACTTATAGTGTCCCTTCCTTATCAAATTTCCTTTATTCACCTAATGTCACAATCAATCATGGTCTAGATAGAAGGGATGACCTACCATAAATTCAATCATTTAATGTGTAGAAGGGTCATATGTAGATGGTGTGAAACGATGATTACAAACATGGTAATTTTTCATCTACTAGGTCATTTTGAGATGATGATTACAAACCAGTGCTAGCCCATTAAAGGTTATAATCATTGGTGCCTAATGTGGGTGGACAATTTAAATCAAGTTCGTATCAAAGTACAATTTAGCTCATTTTAGTCAAGGAAGGTTAGAAGAATTAGCTATTGGTTTCTACCTTCAATTTCCTCTGAAAATGAATGTGTACGTGCTTTTGAGAGACATTAGAGACATTAGAGTACCTTCAATTTCCTCTGAAAATGAATGTGTACGTACTTTTGAGAGACATTAGAGACATTAGAGGAATAAGGTCCAAATTTTTGATGAAAATGTGCTATGAAAGTAAAGGGTTTTAAAGGCAAGCATGTACAAGGCATAGTTGAGCCAAATGTTCTTCAAGAAGGGCCTAATTATTTGGGTCTTGGTTATGGAAAACATGGAAAATGCTCCAAAGCCAAGGAGGCTTGTGAGGTTTGTGTTCATGATGAATGGAACATGTACATAGTTTACCTTAAAGTCGTTGTGTTTTATGAATATTAAAAAATGAAGAACTTCTATTTAGATCCATTCCAGAGATTGACTGCAGGGGCATTTACTAGATATGTCACCTTTCATAAAAGATGAGATCCAGAGGCTACCTGGCCCTTTACAGACTCTGTCTATAGAACTTGTAGAAGTAAACACTAGAGGCATTAACAATATCAAAGAACGTTTTCATGCTCAGACATGGGAATGTGTCTCTTTCCCTACGCAAAAAATAGTTCTTGAGGTAGTTAATCTTCATAGACATGTCATCAAGCAAGTCAATGTGATCATCCCTCCTTCCCTCCCTTCTAAAATAATTATGTTTTTCGGGGTCAGAAAGCCAAAATATGGAGACAATTTTCACCAAATCCAACGTACGATTATGCATGATGGAGAATATCTAGCGCTTTCCCTTGTTAAATATATTAACAAGGGAAAGCGCTAGAGATTCTCCATCATGCATAATTGTACGTTGATGCTTATAGAGTGAAAAAACTAAAAGAATCAACTTGTAGGGTCATTTTAATGGGGGGTGGAGAATTCAGGTCTTTGCAAATTCAAAGTATGGTGCATGTTGCATGAAGCAAGATGTTTAAAGTAGAGTTATGTTAGACACACTTAAATGCAACAAATATTGAAATTTGTACATGAGCTCTATTATTTGACTTAAGAGTCAGTTGTTTGAAAAGGCATGTTTTGTCAACTTGTGTTTGGTTGATGGTTTTGTACACCAATATGTAAGAGTACATGGACATATTCACATGATGTGAATTTTTTTTTTTCTTTGAAGGAGAAAAATGATGTGTTTTCAGTTTGATGGTTTTTTTTGTGACAAGACGTCACAAGATTTTGTGAAGGTCCACTCTTGAGCGAGAGCCTCATGATTACAACCTATCCATGAGAATCAAATGGGAGTGCATCCTTATTTTGAAAACAAGTAGGATTCTAAGCTACCTAGGGCTCAAACCATCATTTTTAAATTTGAAATATAATGGTGTTGTTTCAATGCCTGAATCCACAACCCTAACACATGAAATCACTAATCTAATTACACATGAAATAAATAGTTATTTTCTCCAAAATTAAAAATATAACTAAAAACTAAATTCAACATAATTGAAAGAAAAAGAAGCGCCATTGAAATGGTTTGCTGACAAATGGTTAGATTTCTTATCCAATTAAGGCCTAGCATGTATTTTGATGTTTCATTAATTTCTTTGCAAATTCAAAGTATGGTGCATGTTGCATGAAGCAAGATGTTGAAAGTACATGAGCTCTATTATTTGACTTAAGAGTCGGTTGTTTGAAGAGGCATGTTTTGTCAACTTGTGTTTGGTTGATGGTTTTGTACACCAATATGTAAGAGTACATGGACATATTCACATGATGTGAATTTTTTTTTTTCTTTGAAGGAGAAAAATGATGTGTTTTCAGTTTGATGGTTTTGCTTGTGACAAGACGTCACAAGATTTTGCGCAGGTCCACTCTTTAGCGAGAGCCTCATGATTACAACCTATCCGTGAGAATCAAATGGGAGTGCATCCTCATTTTGAAAACAAGTCAGATTCTAAGCTACCTAGGACTCAAACCATCATTTTTAAATTTGAAATATAATGGTGTTGTTTCAATGCCTGAATCCACAACCCTAACACATGAAATCACTAATCTAATTACACATGAAATAAATAGCTATTTTCTCCAAAATTAAAAATATAACTAAAAACTAAATTCAACATAGTTGAAAGAAAAAGAAGCGCCATTGAAATGGTTTGCTGACAAATGGTTAGATTTCTTATCCAATTAAGGCCTAGCATGTATTTTGATGTTTCATGAATTTCTTTGCAAATTCAAAGTATGGTGCATTTTGCATGAAGCAAGATGTTGAAAGTACATGAGCTCTATTATTTGACTTAAGAGTCAGTTGTTTGAAGAGGCATGTTTTGTCAACTTGTGTTTGGTTGATGGGTTTGTACACCAATATGTAAGAGTACATGGACATATTCACATGATGTGAATTTTTTTTTTCTTTGAAGGAGAAAAATGATGTGTTTTCAGTTTGATGGTTTTGTTTGTGACAAGACGCCACAAGATTTTGCGAAGGTCCACTCTTTAGCGAGAGCCTCATGATTACAACCTATCCATGAGAATAAAATGGGAGTGCATCCTTATTTTGAAAACAAGTAGGATTCTAAGCTACCTAGGACTCAAACCATCATTTTTAAATTTGAAATATAATGGTGTTGTTTCAATGCCTGAATCCACAACCCTAACACATGAAATCACTAATCTAATTACACATGAAATAAATAGTTATTTTCTCCAAAATTAAAAAATATAACTAAAAACTAAATTCAACATAGTTGAAAGAAAAAGAAGCGCCATTGAAATGGTTTGCTGACAAATGGTTAGATTTCTTATCCAATTAAGGCCTAGCATGTATTTTGATGTTTCATGAATTTCTTTGAAAATTCAAAGTATGGTGCATGTTGCATGAAGCAAGATGTTGAAAGTACATGAGCTCTATTATTTGACTTAAGAGTCAGTTGTTTGAAGAGGCATGTTTTGTCAACTTGTGTTTGGTTGATGGTTTTGTACACCAATATGTAAGAGTACATGGACATATTCACATGATGTGAATTTTTTTTTCTTTAAAGGAGAAAAATGATGTGTTTTCAGTTTGATGGTTTTGCTTGTGACAAGACGTCACAAGATTTTGCGTAGGTCCACTCTTTAGCAAGAGCCTCATGATTACAACCTATCCGTGAGAATCAAATGGGAGTGCATCCTTATTTTGAAAACAAGTAGGATTCTAAGCTACCTAGGACTCAAACCATCATTTTTAAATTTGAAATATAATGGTGTTGTTTCAATGCCCGAATCCACAACCCTAACACATGAAATCACTAATCTAATTACACGTGAAATAAATAGTTATTTTCTCCAACATTAAAAATATAACTAAAAACTAAATTCAACATAGTTGAAAGAAAAAGAAGCGCCATTGAAATGGTTTGCTAACAAATGGTTAGATTTCTTATCCAATTAAGGCCTAGCATGTATTTTGATGTTTCATTAATTTCTTTGCAAATTCAAAGTATCTAGTGCATGTTGCATGAAGCAAGATGTTGAAAGTACATGAGCTCTATTATTTGTCTTCAGAGTCAGTGGTTTGAAGAGGCATGTTTTGTCAACTTGTGTTTGGTTGATGGTTTTGTACACCAATATGTAAGAGTACATGGACATATTCACATGATGTGAAATTTTTTTTTCTTTGAAGGAGAAAAATGATGTGTTTTCAGTTTGATGGTTTTGTTTGTGACAAGACATCACAAGATTTTGCGAAGGTCCACTCTTGAGCGAGAGCCTCATGATTACAACCTATCCGTGAGAATCAAATGGGAGTGCATCCTTATTCTGAAAACAAGTAGGATTCTAAGCTACCTAGGACTCAAACCATCATTTTTAAATTTGAAATATAATGGTGTTGTTTCAATGCCTAAATCCACAACCCTAACACATGAAATCACTAATCTAATTACACATGAAATAAATAGTTATTTTCTCCAAAATTAAAAATATAACTAAAAACTAAATTCAACATAGTTGAAAGAAAAAGAAGCGCCATTGAAATGGTTTGCTGACAAATGGTTATATTTCTTATCCAATTAAGGCTTAGCATGTATTTTGATGTTTCATGAATTTCTTTGCAAATTCAAAGTATGGTCCATGTTGCATGAAGCAAGATGTTGAAAGTACATGAGCTCTATTATTTGACTTAAGAGTCAGTTGTTTGAAGAGGCATGTTTTGTCAACTTGTGTTTGGTTGATGGTTTTGTACACCAATATGTAAGAGTACATGGGCATATTCACATGATGTGAATTTTTTTTTTCTTTGAAGGAGAAAAATGATGTGTTTTCAGTTTGATGGTTTTGTTTGTGACAAGACGTCACAAGATTTTGCGAAGGTCCACTCTTTAGCGAGAGCCTCATGATTACAACCTATCCGTGAGAATAAAATGGGAGTGCATCCTTATTTTGAAGGAGAAATTTCAATAGGCTTTAGGAAATTTAATTTCACTAGAAATAATTCAGAGGTACATGAAATGAATAGTATTTAGGAAGAACAATAGTCCCTCATGGAATATGAAGAAAGTAGCCACTTCATTTTGTATATATGCATGCTTTGAGTTACTCAAAAAATTTCAAAACATGTGTATTTATTACTCTACCCATCCCGATTTTCATAGGATCCATAGCACATACATTTCTATATGCCCTAGTTGTTGTAAGGCCTAATTATTTCATCACTTTCAAAGGAATTACATCAGTTGTTTCTCCTAAATCTAGCATATAGTTGTGTAATAATATTTTATTTATTAGTAGGAATATATGAAAATGTTTATGAATTACATTTTTATTCCCTTGATTCATCTTTTATAACTCTATAGGATAATCCTCAAAAGCAGGGTCATCTACTTCATCAAATTTTAAGAACTTCTTAACCTTATATCTTTATTTCATATTTGCATAACTTCCACAAATGGGATAGAAACAAGATATTTTCCAAGTGTTGAAGTAAACCAACATTAATTTCATTTTACACTCTTTATATAGGTATGGTTGAATGTTGTACATCTGGTACATAGATCAATTTGTTGTTTTCATTGTTTACTCTTAAAAATTATTTGAAGTGGGAGCGAAGAGTTGGTTTCTTCCTAGGTTGGCTTACATTTCCTTTAATATGTGATATATCCCTTTCTCTAATTCATATTTTTATCTCTTCTATTAATTATGTTATTCTTTCTATGTATTGTTAGTACAAGGGGGTGAAATAATTTCTTATCATTTTCTAAGTGGTGAGGTCGTTTGAATCTCCAATAGTTGTGTTGGTGTGGTGGGAACCATGCTAAGAGTTGGGTATTCCATTGATATGGTCAAGGTACTTAGTGTATGAGGAGCATCCAAAATTAGGCGGATTGGGATCTTGATGAGGGGGATATGTCACTTGATGCATGCAGTGATGATGGTATTTGATGAGTAAAGGACACATATATATGAGATGAGTGTCTTTAACATAGAGCACTCAAGGGCATGCCATATACTAATTAACCGAGTTCGTGACATAATAAATGGTGGAAGAGGAATCATCAACATATGAGGTTGGTGTAAGTGGTGGTGCTACTATTGAGGCATGATGTATGGTGACCAACACATCTTGATATCGTCGGAGATTGAGACAATGTTGTGTATAATGTTTGTGTTTCACATAAATAGACAAGAGGTCGTTGGTTCTAAAACCCTTATTACGTGATGAGGTGGCAACATCACATGATGGAGTGGGGAGAAATGGGGGTGCTTAAGGGGTATGAAGGATACCCTTCAACTCATGAAGCATAGGGCATGAATTGGTGGGATGACCTAATGTGTCTCAAAGGGCACACGGGGGACTAACCTTAGGGGTATTTTTGGTTGAAGGTTCTTTCTAAAATAAAAATTATAAATAACTATGGAAACTTGCATTAACATGTGTGTGTGTGTGTGTGTGCAATCCTAAAAATACTTAGTCCAACAAGAATAAATATACTTGGAAAATATAACCAAATATATAATCAAAATTAATTTGTGAAATACAACCAACCATATAATTGAAATTACAGGTATGAGCATTTTTATTATAAAAATAAAAATAAAAGTAAACTATGAAAATGATATTTTATAACAAATTATCCTACAAAAATTATTGTAGAAAATTTTCAAAATTGAAATGCAACCTTAAATTCCTTGCATTCTTTCATCAACTTTGTTAATAATTGAATAGTCTACTAGTTGACTATATTACCAACTGCAATGAATATTGTATTTTCCTAATGTTCATTGTGAAAATGGATCCTCACGTTAATGTGATAGGATCTTTTTCATCTCTCAAGTTATTGATTACTAGGTCAAAGCATCCTAATGGGTAAATTAATTGTGAGATAAATTACTTGCATTAAATGTCAATCCAGGTTCTTATACCTCTGAAGTACACTTGCACAATATATGCTAAGCAATTAACTCTCAATCAAAAATGGAAATTAACCTATGGAAATGATTGCAATACTCAAAGAAAACCAATTAATGAAAATATCTAAATGAGCACAAACACGTTATTTATCAAAGACTACATATATCAAAGCATCGAATTCAAACTTGAAACAAATTATTCTAATTCTATACTATGAAAGCTTTTTGAAATTTGATTCTATCAAACATAAAGGTAAATCCTATTCTATTGGACTTGAAAATGAATTTGATCTATTGAACTTGAAAGCAATTCTGAGCTCTTGAATTTGAAAGAAATTATAATCTAGTGAAATTAAATGACTTGAAATTAAATTTCCTAAAGCCTATTGAAATTTAATTTTTTTTCTTTGAAGGAGAAAAATGATGTGTTTTCAGTTTGATGGCATAATATACCAAGACATGTGTTTTTTTTTCTTTGAAGGAGAAAAATGATGTGTTTTCAGTCTGATGGCATTATATACCAAGATGTGTTTTTAGTTTGATGGCATAACTGGCCAGGAAAACTTCCTCCTAAAACCATAATATACCAACACATGTCCACAATTAAGAAGAGTATTAAAAGGTTAATTCAATAGCAATGTGGAAACAATAAATGTGAATAAAAACATAATATTACAAGATTTTTTTTTCAAGAGAAAAAAAACACTGTTTTCAGTATATTAAAAGGGGAAAACAGTCTATATACCGATTACATATGTCCACCCACAAAGGGAGAGCCCATGTTTATCCAAACAGGATAAAAGGAAGACTCAGCCCTAGCCAATTGTGGTAAAAACCCCATATCAAAAAGATACAGAATCAGCAGAAATATACAGTATGACCCTCATATGGGATATGAGGAAATCTATAAAGTCAAAAGCATAATACAGGAATGATGCATATAACTTGAGGGTAGGATGATACAGAAAAAGACATCAGACACCCTGATGATCAGTTCCACCCAAAAAGCACAAATAAAGTTCAAAGACCAGCCCCCTTTGAGAGGAAATAGTAGTTATGGTTGAATCAGATCTTTATCAGTAAACATTGTGTTGAAATTCAGTTTTAACTGAAGGGAAGTTTTGTTGAACTGTCTAATTCAGTGATAGAAGAGCGTGCATAAGCCA
>CM076580.1:650906088-651056772 GCA_034641835.2 Pinus albicaulis
TAAGTTTAGAGTTTAATATAATTATTTTATATATCAAAACAATGAATATTATAATTTTTTTTTCATGAAAATTATATAATATTTTTATTAAATGTGAACCACTCATCTAATTTTTCTATTGAATAAACAAAAAATTTAAAATCACTATTTCGAAATAAACATGCCTATCCACTAAAAGAGAAATATGACGGACTTATACAGATGTTTAAAAATATATATATATATATATATATATATATATATATATATATATATATATATATATATATATATATATATATATATATATATATATATATATATATATATATATATATATATATATATATAATATTTTCATTTATTTAGATTTTATAATTTATATTTTCAAAACTTTAAGAAAAAATGTTTATCTTTTAAAAAATTTAAATATGAATAGTGATGAATCCATATTAAGTCTGGGTTTCCTAAGTGTAGAGAGGGATCAAATCTCTTAAGATGTAAACCCCTTTTTGAGTGTGAAATTTAACAAAAAATTCTTTGTCGAAATTCTCATCTCGACAGATTTGATTGTCTCAATGCTTAGAAGATCATGACTATAAATCTATGATACTTTTTAAATCCCCACTCCTCCTTCATCGTTCCTTTTCACCTTTCAGTGCAATTGCTTGCTAATAATATTTATAGAACCAGGGCCTCCATTATGGTTTTATCCAGTGCCTTTGTTCTCAGGTGGTAAGTTTATTGTTAAGTTTGCGAAATATTCTCCCACCGAGCACATGTTTAGCATGAAAATTGGTAAAAAGGAGGAAATGATAATGAAAATTGGCAAAATGAGAAAATGATAATGAAAATTGGCAAAAGGAAGAAATGATACTTTTGATAGGTTTGAACAAAGAATTTAGTCTACAATCCGCTAGATAAGTTCAGAGAATAGATGACTGATTACATTTTTAGAATCTCCCACAACTATAAAAGCATTGATATGTAGTTAATTTTCCAAGTATATACATTGGAGTAGGGCATCCACCTTTGTTATATTATTACTCATTATTTCCATTATGAGTATTTTGTTTCAATGTGTTCATCAAAACTATAAAATTATTCCATGCATTTACCACCCTTCTTAATGTTCTTAAATTTAATAATATTAAAAAAATATATTATATTATATATAAAAACTAAATTATTCATGAATATATTATATATAACAAATAATATAATAATAATGATTATGATATAATCACAAATACAACAAAAATATATAATTAATTTATCTCACATATATGTTTGTGATTATATTATATATAATATTATAAAATTATTACTTATATATTGTGTATATTTGTTAATCATATATGGCTAACTAATATACACTATATATAAAAATAGATGTAATACTTTTATATATAATATAGTATAATAATATGATTTGCAAATATATTAGTATTATATAATCAATTTATAAAATATAATAAAATAATATAGTATAGAAAAAAATATATACACGGATACACATTTTGAATGGGCCTAATGGTTAAGAACATACATTTTCTTCTAGGAAGTCAAAGATTCAAATCTAAAGGAGGGTACAATATGTACACCTACATAGACTTTATCAATCAAATTATTGTGAAGATGGGTCCCTTGTCCCACAAACAAGGGGATCTCATGCACCAATTTTTGGTATGTTTTGGTTGTGATCTTCAAATTAGATTCTTATTATTATTGTTATTATTATGATTATTTACTTGGATGGAGTCACATGTGGTGGTGCGATAATTCCTCCCACATGTTTGGAGGATGTCAATAGAACCACCCACACATGTTTGAGAGATGAGGCAAGGTGGAGGTAGGAATGAGATGGTGGGTTTCATGGTTAATTCGTCTAGTCTGTAAGGAAACCTTAGATATGATTCAGTAAGAATGATGGAAAGGGGTGGCATTATGACAAGAATTAGGATGCGACTTCTTATAGTTAATATCCTACTCAAACGTGCCAATTTCATGGAAGAAGAGGGTAGTTCTAGTAGCTCTACAACACTAGAGTAGGCCTTGTTTTAGCTCTTTTGTGCAACCCTTGATTCTAACAGTCAATATCTATTTTTTTCTTAATTAATTAACCTATATAGATTATTTTTGTGTTATTATTTTGGAGTTTGGTCTACATGTAAAATATTATGGATCCTTCAAAACATTTGAGAAAGAAATGCATTTCGTTTCTATAGGTGTCTCCATATCCCAAATTATAGCACTTCGCATAGTAATTGATTTTTGTTAAAAATTAATGTCCTTAATGTTGGTACCATAAATATTTTCTTTTAGTGTTTTTTGGTTCTTTACAATAGAAGATTTTAGGGTGTTTGATTTTATGCTCCCTTAGGTTAGGCTAGCCTTGCCAAGTTCTTTGAGCCTCTATATCTTCAAGTTTGTTGGTAGTGCTTTTTCCATCATTGGTAGCTCACCCACTCCTAAACTTTCTAGGATACCCCTGCCATCCCCATAAAGGTATTTTATTTGAGTTGCAACCCCATAAGTTTTCCACACGTGCTTACTTTTTCTCTTCAATTCTCAACTCTATGCCCTCTACACTCATTTCATCTTGATTGGCTGTCTTGTAACACTCTCTTCCCACATCTACCCAAGTAACCAGCCAGCCGAGGTAAACATGTGATGAGAGGCTACTAATATGAGATTCAACCTCATAGATTACCTTGAGGAAGTGGAACTGATAGAAACCTGACATATAGACCTTACACTGCATCAACAACACTTATAAGAGGTAACCCAACCTCCCAGACCCCTGAACCCTGAAGGGGAACTAATTTTTGACCAATTTAAACCTTATCCACGAGCATGTAAGGGAAAGGGAGCGACTAGAAACCTATAGCCGTGGGCATGCCTTGGAAAGATCGTGGCCAGGGCCCCAAAAGGTCAGTTTTGTGCTTGCAACTCTAGGATTCATAACACCTTTTTAGCCCCATAGCCCAGGTCATTGCCTAGAACTTCATGAAACTTTAGGAGAGGTTAAATAAAATTAAAACAAAGGTATGAAAGAAATCACATCATCAGGAACTCATCTGGACCCTCCTAGCCATGACAAGCATTTTTCCAATCATGTCACAAACATTGCATCTACAGGTATAAACAACATATTTAAACATGGGGGTCTCTTAAAAATATGAGAATAGCTAAGAAGCATTGCTCCCCTACATCATAAGCTAAAATATAGTCTATTTGACCATAGATACATTATGCATTCATTTATAGGTAAAAACATAGATAGAGACATACATCATCACTGATCAAATACATGCTTATAACCAACATAATAACAACATAAATATAATGGATATAACAAAAAATAAATCCATACATAAACCAATACATTTGAATACTGAATACCAAAGGAATGATCTCTTCATTACTGAATATAAAAACCAACCAGAGATGGGACTTCCATGTTCCACCTGACCATAGATTGGCTGAGCCAAGTCTCACTTCAGCCAATCACTCCCGTGCCATATTCCAAGCATGAATGTGGGAATTTATCAAACACATCAATCAACACCAAACCGGGGCTCGAGAGACCAAACTGTCTCAACCCCAAAACACAGGGGCGTCACTCAATTAACCTATGGCATAGCACGTGCGTTCGTGGCATACTAAAAAATACCCTTAGTTTGACTACATATTGGAAAATACCTCTAAAAATCACTTTATTTAACCCCCTACCAATACTAACCCATTGCATTTTCCCAATTCAACCCCCTACTTTCACTAGATATTGTAGGTATCCATTTTTCGTTAACATTTTTTATGCCCTTTATATTTATATCTGCCCAATTTAATCATGTCTAATTTTAATTTTTGATTAATTAGCAATAGCAAAACAATACATAAAAAATACATGTCACTTTCCAAGTATTCATAAATGGTAAACTAGCGGTTGCCCCCGGGAGGTGCAAGGAGAGGCCGATAGGAGTATCATTTGTTAATTATTAATTTTAAGTAATTGTAGTTTTTGAGATGAAGGAATTTTTTCAATGTAACGGTGAAGTCGGTTCTGTTTTGCCATCTTATACGATCCTTCACTACATGCAAACTTTGAAAGCATGCAATCTTCATATAATTTATTAGTTTAATGTTTCCAATTAGGTAACGTACTCCAAAGTTTACTATTGAAAGAGGTATATTCATTTGCATTGTTGCGGCCACGTATTCCCATCATACTCAACTTCCAATGTTAATATTACACATAGTACATAATGGCATCTGACAAATTGATGTTCGAGTTTCATGAACATTGACGGAAAAAACACTTGGTACCAAATTTAGATTTCGAGAAAATATATTTATTTTCGTTATGGGTAATTTGCCGATGGAATGGAAAAGGGTATTTGTTGAATCATTTTAAAAGGGTATCTCACGTAGCATCCATGGAAAAAGAAACCAAGCTATCAACAACAACATTGCAAAATAAGGACAAAATTTTAGAGATGAACACTTGGGCTTTCCATTTCACATAAATACAACGGTAGAAGAGGCCTCTACAAGCCATATAGCACCACTATTGAAATAACTTTATTTCAAGCTATTTCCAAGCATTTAAGTCTCCTTCTGTCTTTCTTTGCTGCACGAAAAGAGGACCTCTTCAACAAGTTGTTGGGCGGGATCTCACATCAGGATAGATGACATAAACCATTCCACATGGTTAACACCTCCTTCATTAGTAAAATATTGATAAAGATGCATACGTGTAGGTGTCAAATAATGGTCTTCGGGACCCGATCTATGGTGACGAAGAGTAGGTGTGCAGGTGATGTAGCGCAGTGCCAACAAAATCAATTCTAAAGACCTCGAAGAGCATCATTCCATTTGGTATAATCACAAGAAGATAAGCATCCATCGGACGAGCATGATGTGATCAATCTACTTCAACGGCTAAAATTTTTAAGCAGAATGGATGAATGTCTTAAATGTAGACCTATTGTCTAATACTATAAACTAATCATTTAAACCCACAAAATTGAGGTGAGAGATAAATAACTATAGTGTTCACATCCTTTGTAATAGCCTAACTCTAGAAGGCACTACATGTATTGAGCTTGCACGAAATTAAATTTGTTCTAATCATACGAGAAACGTGATTTTCCTTCATTATTGTTGTATTGAAAGTTTTTTTGTAACTATGAAATGAGGAAAGCTTCTTGTTTGTGTCAATGCAATTGGAATCGTTTTAGCATAACAACTTTTATATGAGTGGTTTGAGCATAATTAGCATAATTATTTTTCTTCACTCTTGTGCATAACGCCCTTCAAGATTTTGAAACAAATGGAACAATTGGAAAAATCTACCTGTGTCTATACATTCTTATATTTAACTTTAAGTTAGATTCTTGTTACCTACACAAAATTATCGGCCATATTATGACCATGTGCGGAAATCTTGTGCCCAAGAGGATTTGAAGATTCTACATTTTGTAATGATCAAGAACAAACTGCTGACATCAAGGAAAGGTACAATGATCATGATTAAGGAAGACCACACTCAATGCAGGCTTTCATGAACAGCTATACTCCAATATATATATTATAAATAGTGCGAAAGCATGCGAAGATGATTTGAAAGATTCCTAGTTTGTATAGATCCAAACAAAGATGAAAATTTAAAACTTTACACAACTAATGAAGGCCATAATGATAATTCCCCAAAATTTTATGTTAGAACCAAAACAATACTAGTGACCATAAAAAAATAGTGCCTAAAGAGGACTTGAAGACTCTCATTAAGATTAAAAATAAGGATCAAAACTTTGCTCCTTTTCAAGATGCAACAACGCCGCACCTTAACGATTAATAAAACAATAAGAACACCCATGCTCTCAAGGTATATGGTATAAATAATTCAAGAATACTAGAATTTTTTTACTAAACAAACGAGACAATCGGCGTTTAGACCTCATGTTCGGAGGTCAAACACAAATACTGTGACATTGGAATCCTTCATGCCATGGTGATGAAAATAATAGATATATCAAAGTAGTCTAAGCAAAAGCTATTTCAGGCACATGGATACCATATTTTTAAACATACACAACATCCACGGAAATGAGTCTAAGATTTTACGAGGCTATATAGAAGAACTTATCGTTACAAATGGCCCAAACTAATGAAACCAATTCACCCATCACCTTGATGCAGTTGCACAAATACGAGGCAATGGGAAACAGACCCACAAAAGAGTGCTGTCTGTTCCGAGCGCTCAATCTCCAGCAAACTATTTATTTCCAAGAAACAAGATTCAACAATCGAACATCGGTTTTTTGGGTGTCTACGGAGCTTGAGATCACCCCGAGAGAGCTATCTATTTCCAAGAAACACATGACGGTACTATTTGTTCTTCGAGATACAAGATTCAAAATTCAATCATCGGCATTTGGAGGGACACAAATTGGGGATTTGAGATTCTGACATTGCATCATCGACGAGAAAAGAAAGTGCAACACTTGAAATTCCGTGCAAAAGCATGGTTACTTCGCTTTATAAATATAATATTTACAATCACGGCATCATATCTCATACACCTAAAGGAAGCCTAGATCGTCTTATGCGGCGATTGTGCTCCTTCAATGAAGACCCAAGCGCGCGCCACAGTCCCACAATGTCAACACTGTGCCAGCTAGAAAAACACGGATTTATTTCAAGGCTGCCTTGGCTAAACTCTCGGGCAAACAACACGCCATATTAGTACAACTCGGATGATAATAATAATAATGTAATTTTAAGGTAGGTCATGGCAAAGCCGGACACAGAATTTGCGTATGATATTTGTGGGAAAGGGACCCATATAGGCCCCACTCAAGCGATGAAGATCCCATACATAAGTATGCCATTTGAATAACATACAAGAACTTCCGGAATGGTGCTGCTATTTTTCGTTGTGGCATACTCAATAACAAACTCCTCAGCCTTTGGATCGGGTCTAAGATTCTCATAAGGCAATCTCCCACATGCACACAAAGAAAGCTGAGATACAATTTTTCTAAAACAACCATGAGTCACAATTATTTTGAATCAAAGAACATGCATATCAAGCTGGTTCAAAAAATAAAAATTGAGAATACCTATGAAAGTCATCATTATCAATCTCATGACGATTACCATTTGAAACCCATCAAAATGAAAGATTAGATGGATGATGTAAATATTGAAACTCAAGCTTGTGTCATTTTTTTCTCGATTAAAGTAATCTTGTTCTTGTTATCACCTATTTCAACAAAATACTACAATTTATTGTAACTTTAACAACATTGTTTAGGATTGTGTATACAATCCAGGCGGCCTTAATCAATGCCATGAAATCGACTATCCGGGCCACTTCCCTTAAAAACACCAACATTCATTATAGAACTCCAAAATAAGTCCGGAATGCAGATGGTAATGAAATTAAGGCACATAGATGAAAGAGGACACTGGTACCTTAAGTCCAGCCATCGTAGTCCCATGACTCTTGTGAAGATCGGCGCACATAGATGAAACTTTGCTTTTATCAATTTTAAGAACTTCAACCATGTAATCTGTTAAAGAGCATATGCAAGCTCGAATCTTTAGCTAACGACGAAGTTAAATTTAACGAAGAAAATCTTAAGGATGACCTCCAAGAACTGTATACAGAAAGGGTAACAAAAATCCATTTCCTTGCCTCATTATCATAGAATACAATGCATTCATCTAGGTGTAGTTTTTAAGCGACCTTGGTAATTGTTGAAAATTACGACATTCAACAACATACCTTCTATATTCATACGACGGTACAACTTGAACTCCTGTACTTAGAGGATACGAGTATCATCCCAAGTGCGAAACAAACACGTAAACATTAAAAGAAGCTATTGAAGATTATATTTAAACAATATGAAAGGTTAAATATGACTTAGATTTTAGTTTTCAAGACGAGTAAAAACTACTTTAGCTCGAAAGGTAATATTGAAGGAAAAAAAAACTAAATATACTAAACAACAAACAACAATTATCTCTCTGTAATTTCTTACCAAACGGAAGACGAGTCATATTTTGGCCATTTAGCTTCCCCGAGCTTTGTACGACCTCCATAATGAATACGAAAGAAAACAAGCCAAAAAAATTGGATACCAAACCGGCAATTTCAAATATTTCTTCTATTGCCTTATAATTTCAAATGGTATTTCTGGAATTCAATTGTAAGATTCTAGACTAGATTTATACGAAAATAAATGAAAATTTAAGACCACTTAATAATCGTAGCGATTCGGCGGGTCTCACAATGTCGGAATCATACGACACGAAAACTCGATCCACGGAAAAAATTTGACCTTCGGCTCTTGCAATCGAAATATAATTTCATATCTTCAGAACCCTCTACAATTGAATTGAGCCCATATATACATCTAAAACATAAACTAAGCGTAACGCTAATAGTATGATTGTCGCAACACTGAAAGATGGTTCCACCTTTGGGATGAAGTATGATTCACGAATCTTGAATAATCCTCAAATTTTAAATGAAGACGCAATGATTGAAAATAGGGATAGTTACAAAATACATCACAAACATCTATAATGCGCAAATCCACATTAAGCCTTGACGGTACACTTTTGCACATTATTATTTCTTCAATTCTCACAATTAACTTTTACTTAATATTTTGATTGGGTTGTATTTTCTGGCTCATCTTCTTGTAGGCTACATTCTTCCTTTACGGTCAACCCTTCTTCTATACACAATGGGATCACGCCAAATTTGGAATAAACAATTTCACCGAAAACAAAAGGAAAGCAACTACCTATAGAAAAGACAATTCGAGAACAATGTTGCGGTGTACTGAGCGGCACCAAATGCGAGCAAAACATACGGATGAAAATGATTTGTGGCCATTGTTGAGGGGATCCTGAGCCTCCCGACTTCCAATTTCCCACACTTTTGGATCGGTAGTCTACGTGACATGGTCCTGCTGAAACTTTGAGTGTAAGCACATAATCCCTCCACGCTTATTGACCACAAGCTTGACTTGTTCTCGTTTATTGATAGACAAATTTCCAATGTTATATGGAAAAACATGATTAGCGAACTACTTGCTAATTCTAACATTCCATCAAATTTCCCGGTGTTATCTATTTGACTCCCATATTTCATGATAACACATGATCCAGGAACACTCAACACTCAACGACTTTGGAGTTGGGTATGTTGTAGTAAACCCAATTCCTTCATTGGGTCTCCTCCTTACATCTAAGTACTAGGAAAATCTATATCTCCATATTCTCTCATTCAACCATAATTCTCCCTTCTTATTCTATCAAATACCCCATTGTTATTGGTTATGTCTACTGACTACCATATTTAACGGTGGGTGTGGTCCACGAACTCACGGTAACTTTGGAGTTTGAGTTTCTAATATTTAACAATTTGTTGTGATCTCTGCGACTCAATAATATTGGAATTAGAGTGTTAAATGAGCAAGTAGACCCAATTCCTCCATCATACGAATACCCTCTCCTCATACACTCATCTAAGAATAAAGGCGAACCTCTTTTTCTTCATTCTCTCATTCAACCATATTTTTGCATTCATATTCCATCACATCACCCCCATTGAAATTGTGGGTGTTTTGCCAATTTCAAATTAACAATGCTATTGTGTAGTGCTACGTAATCATGCAGAGCTCACAATAATTTTGGAGTTGGAGTGATACGGTAGGTTTGTGTTCTTCTCAATTTGCCCCTCTTCCCTTACATCATCTAAAAGGGGAAAAACCTCTCGGAAAACTTTCTTCCCGAGTCTCTCATTACACCAAAGGGCATGGAGTGGAAGGAAATCACAAGCAAATTGTCTCGAGTCTTTGTTATGATGTGGTTGTATACTCGGCAAAATAAAATTAGGCAAAGGCTAGAAGACAAAAACAAAATACACATTTTTGTAGGGCACGAGTGAAGAGTCCAAGGTGTATAGGCTATTTGAATGAGGAAGTAAAAATAATTCTTTGATAAACATTAAATATAATGTAGTATCGGACTATATTGTTGTACCATAGCTTGTATTAAAAGATAATGTAAGAAAGGTCGCGAAGTAAAGGAAAGCAATCTAAAACAGCAGAAAATATGACCAAACAAACATTAGGTGATCATGAGGAAGCTAGTGCCAACAAGACAAACGGTAACAAATCGGACCAAGTTTAAAGAAAATTCCAGTCATATCTACATAAAGAATGATGATGGATTCCGAATTTCAAGAACTACACAACTAGTCAGTACGGAAGTCAATTAGCTAACCGATCATTGTATATCTGCGTAGTGTTGCTTTTGAGTGTTGATACGAGTCTAACTCATTTGAAGAAAGCGAACATAAAGCAAGAGTTGCGAAAGAAATTCCGGAAGGATTATGCGAGATACGGATACATCGGACTTGGGAGCCTGTGTAGACTTTGAAGAAACTTTGCACTTGTTATATGAATACAATTAGTTAGGCATAGGTGTGAGATTTATTAGGTGGATTTCCAAAAGTGCCTTCTAGAATACAATTTTTGCGGAAGGAAATGTATATGCATTATGACTCACTGGACTAAGGCGAGGCTCATAGAGCCTTGTATGCAAGCATTGATGACCGATCAAAGGATAACTGTTTTACAGAAAACCTAACTCCTATTAGAGACCCTACAACTCAATTAGAGACCCTAACTCTATTGAGACCCTACAACTCAATTTTTGGCCCAGGATAACTTCTGATTAAGGGAGAGGTAGTTTTATGACCCAGGATTTGTCACATGCACTTGGAACCACACTTAGAGCACATGACTTCTCTGTAAGGTTATTTAGTTATACTCAAGTCAAGCAAAATCAGAGTGAATTGATTGGCTTTCTAGTCACTTAGTATTTTTTAATGTTAATTTATTCTATTGTCTCCCTTTCTACTTTTTTGATAATTAGTGTAGCATTTTATCATAACTAGATCCTATACTTGTGCTTAAAATATAACACTAATAATGTCATTTTATTGGGGCAACATGTTCTTTCTAATAATCTTTGGAAGAGAAATAATATGAAAAGAATATATGAAGAATCATTTTCATGTAACAAGTTGCAGGGCTACAACTTATTTCTTTCCTCGATCAATGATACATTGTCATTCTTTTTGAGCTCTTCATGGTAAGTGAACAAAGGCTTTGACACACACTTCTATTACTTAAAATGTATAGATGGAAAAAAAGAGAACCATATTAACGATGTTGGATGGTGTATAATGACTTTAATATGGAGTTGTTGCTACAATAACCCATTGCTACAAACAAAAAAATGCTCATGACAAGAGATCAAATGCTAATTCACATAAATAGTTTGGACGTGACAGCACTCGACAAATTCCAGCATTAGAATACCTACATCTTGTTTGAAATTTCATATGATGCTCTTCAAAGAATTTGCTTTCTTATACTTGTTGAGAAAGGAAACTATTGTTGGACGTGTCCTAGAAGTTCGACAAATCTTTGACGTGATTAAGGAGCTATAAGTGTGTACTTGTGAAAGTTTTGAAGGCTACTTGACAAGGCCACTCAATATGGCACCTTCCCAACATTTGGAGCAACACAAAAATCACCACAAACGACCGACTAAGCATTATCTAACCACGGAACATTTGTCATCTTTTGCTTGAATATTGTTAGTAGTACACCCACAATCAAAATATGAAATCGGATAGCAGGATTCATTCTTTGAAGTTGATAAGCTTATGGCTGAAATATTGAGTCAAATATATCCTTATTATCTGCACATCGCAGAAGCATCCTTAAATGTTTGTTCACGGTGACTAGGATAGCAGAAATTTATAGGTTGACATTTAAACTAGTTATCAAATAGACGAGGATGGAGGTTGCAATCATGTAACCCACGATCTCACCATCTATGAGATTTCATAAAATGGAGTAGGCATATGTGGGCTTGTTTTATGGAAATTCACTTAATAAGTCTCTTCTCACCAAATTCAATACATCATTTGAAGGCTTCTTTAAGCACAGAATTTTGACTTATGATATGGTTGGCATATTCGATTTGTAGAATGTAGAACTAAATATGACATGAAAGCAACTTAAATTGTCATCATTACTTCAATCATAAGCACACGGTGTTCAGCAAATACAGAGAGCTCACAAAAGTTTTAAGGAGCATATTCCACGGAACAATGTGTAGTTAAAAAACGGGAACTAAACTGAGTTGACAAAGTATATAGGTTTCGTGTTCGATGGAGGTGCTCCCATGTATAGTGATTATTTGATGTGTTGTGCCGTTAACTCACCACATGGCATGAAATTGCTTTAATTCTAGTTTCCTTTCAAGTCGTCCTATCTATAATTTTAACTCATTCGCAACAGCTGAACATCATTCTCTAACCATAAAATGCAGGGACAAACCATCTCGGAAGGGTTCAAATCAGTTGCAATGACATTATGTATATATTTCGTAAGAAATATGATCTATATGTGACATTATATATTTCATACGAAATGTGATCCTTTGAATGGGAAGACGGATGGTTAATGATGTTTTCATTTCTGGTGTTTAACATTTCCATAAAAATGTGATCCCATGAATGGAAAAGATAGTTGGTTAAGGATGCTTGCATTGTTGGTGTATAACATTTTCATCGAAGTCAAATTGTTAATGTTTTAGATGTAAATTCTGTGGCATATTCTCTTCCAATGAGGAGTTGGTTGATATTTTAGTCATATCCAATATATGGATACCGAAGGCAATTTTTGTGATTAACGAACTCCATCAACTACATTACGCTGAGTATACCAAAATCGATTGCCACAAGCAAATAGAGTCATCACTCACAACAGTTGAGTAGTTAGAGCCTAAGGATAATGAGGTCAGAAGGACAATTCTACGATTAAGATGTATAAGGGACCACCATATTGATATAATCGCTGATGCATACACTTGATGACTAGAGGAAATTCATAACCCGGTTTTTGAATTCACACAAAATCTACACTCACAGTTTAACACAGGCTATTTTCTAAGTTTATGCTTCTGTCGGGGTTAGTCAAGATGTGGTTCTAGCACTTTTTTCATCATCCCATGAATGCTGCAGGCCAAACATAGTGAAAACATGTATCCTTATTTGGGAGACAATGACCATAAGTATGTTACTAGCCCCTAGGTTTTTCAAATAGGAGACCTCGGTAAAATGTATATGTCATTTCCAAACAATAGCCATGACAACGAAATAAGAATCGCTCATTTTGTAGATCTCAAATCAGAAGTGGCAATCAAGCAGAGAAGAAAAGTAGGGCTAAAGAATAATGGTCAAATAATTATAGTGGCCAAATTCCACCCCTATCTTGAACCAAAGGTTGTAATGAATACTCACCTCACAGGGTGACCTTGTGAACGACAAAGTGAATGGTGTTGAGATTGAAATCCATACTTGAATACAATACCTAGATCATTGTAAATAAATGTAGAAAATTGATGCTTTCAACAAGTCATGAATTATAAAAGCGTGAGGCATGGTATTAAACAATTTAACATATCATCTATGAAGTCTTTGCGTGCAATCTTGGGTATGCTCATTTAAAAATTGTTGAGGGGTTTACCCACTTTTACCTTGCATTAGTGACCACTAACATATAATGAAGCGGCTAAAAAACATGTTAGTTTTGAGACGATTTTCATTTTTAATGAAGAAAACAATCGTATGATACTATTTCATTGAACAGCTTGATGGGGAGATCGAGAAGATTATAAATCCTAAGAATGTATACACTGCCATGCCTGCGATACAACTAACTTCCACACATATGGAATAAAAAACTCTTCTGGGTGAAGTTCTGCTCATAGGTGAATTTTAGCGGGTGAACATCTAAAAAACACACAAACCATCTATAATTAGGACAAATCAAACCACTAACAACAAATATAGAGAATAATAAAAAAAGAAAAATTCAAATACGAAACATGACTCTTTCAAAAACAAAGTTTTTTCATATTACTGTCGTCATTTTCTACCATGTCATAGCCAGTGCAGCCACCTTCTTCCTTCACCCCGCCATGACCAGCTATTGTAACTATGACACGAAGAACCTTTTCTCTTGACCATTCCCCATCGTATGTTGAGCATCAATACGGCTTGTTGAAAAAATCCGAATAAAGATGCTTGCACAGATTTCCACACCCCTATCTTGAAAGGATCGGACTTCTGTCGGAAGTATAAGAAGCCAAATTTTCTATTCTCCATTGGGAAAGCCTGTTGTAGTGTCAACTGCGGCCCGACCTCACCCATGGGTGTAAGAGCCGGCGCTGCCGGCTTCGTCTCGTGATGCAGGTCAAAGAAAAACTCAATAAAGGATTGTGGAAATGGTGTTCGGCAATGCGAAAATCCTGGATCGATATCAAGTTTAGGGGTTTTCCTTGCGATGATGATGACACCAATTCAAACCTATTGTTGCTAGCAAGGATAGTGTTATAAAGTTGTTAGCTAAACGAATTACGATGGCGATAATGGGGCAAGATAGGTAGACTTTGACAACTTTCGAGGCTTTGTCATTGCGGTGTAGGATGAAAATGGAATTAGAATGAGCATTTAGATAATTAACTCATTCTATAAGAAGAAAGTAACACAACATAATTGCCCTTACAAAAGCAAGGAGCATAAATTGATTTATGAATTAGGCACATAACTCTTTAGAACAATGGGTGACATAAGATATGAAATGGAGCTGAAGACATTCGATGAAATGAAACACGAAGGAGATACAATGCTACAAAAAAGCCATACCACATGATCCCAAAATTCTTACGCATTTTTCTCTTGTATTATCAAAAAAAACTCCAAATGCAATAGCTCTCATGTGATATATCCAATATAGGCAAATTACAAGGCCTATTTTTCCAAAACAATAAATATATTTTTGCAAAAATAAAAATAAAAATGATATCAAGGTGGCCAAAATATAAATACTTGCAAAAGACTCACAGTGGCACATTTTTTGAGCTACAAACTACGGTTATATGTCCAATTTGAAAAATAGGAAATCCAACTACCACGAAAACATTTTCAAAAATCCAAATGCACTTCTGTGTATTTAGCCATTACTGCGGTGTAAATTTGTTGACTTGAGTGAACGAAACCATCATGATTGAACCCACGGGCACCATTAGATCCTTTGATATCCTTTCTAGCAAGCGAACCATTAATCTAAAAATTCAAGGAAAACATTAACATTAGTGAGAAGAACCATAGACGTTTCTTCAAAACATATTCATAAAAAGGAACCAATTCTTCTTGCTTTTCGTGATTAAATGGACCAACCGGAAGAACCGATGACATCCAACATAAGTGTTGAGGTAAGGGATGCCCTTATATTCAAAATGTATATATGTGTTGGTGAGGTTATATAGTTATATAGGTATGTAATTATATTGTTTTTATGGAAGAAATACCAAATTAATGTTTGAATGAAACACAACTACAAAAAGATAAATGGCTAGTGAAAAAACTTACACCAAAAAGTAGGTAGCAAAAAAAGGTTGGGTTATCTCGAACATTCACCATTTAGGTATTCATATACCTAAAGCCAAAAAGTACAAAATTAACATCGATTCGCCTGAGCAGGTAACAAAAAATATAACCAAAAACTATTTATAAATAATCCAACATGTGGAAATACATAAGGAAGAGTGAAAGTATAATGTTTTGAAAATTAACCTTGTTCAAATTTTTCACAAAATGCGAAAAAACTTTGTAATCACTTTCTTCTAATTTGTATGTATCATTCTTAGCATTGTACGATAAGTTTGCGATTGCTATATGATTCAAGTTGTACAAAAGCATGATCGGTCAAATCATATTTATACAAGCGTTGCCCCTTTATTCGTAGCCTGCCAACATAATTGAAGCTCAATGCCTTCTAATCTATCCAAAGGTCGATGTCATTATGGTAATCAAACACCCTATTACCATCATGCCCTTATTCTTGAACCTTCCAATGTACACATTCCACAAGAAACACCTTGTTTGTACTTCGAGAACACCTTTTCTTGCGATCGTTCGGTGGGAGGAATTGGGTTATTTTCAAACAACACCCACAATGCGATCCAATTCCAAAGCCAGATTGAAACACCCTTTTGTGAAATCTTCATCTAACCTAAAGTAGACCCCACTTCTCGCTTTTGTCAACCTATCTTTGGATAATGTTGGATTTCCATTCAATTTGACTAACAACATGCTGAACATATCCTTACCATCAAGATTCACCATTTGGTTTTATAGTTTTTTGCTTACATTTTCATCGTGCGATCTAAATTTCATCCAACTATTTTGTCTCCACTCACTTTCACGTATTTTCAATTCACTTTCATTATGTACCAATGAAGATGAAGATTAAAAATATAAGTTAGAACATCTCGGTGGAAGGTAATAACCACTTCATCCACAATTTGAAATGTTGAATAATCTTTATCCTGTTGTCCATGGGTTTAACACCCACCACGAACATTGAGTGTAATTTCCTGGTTTCATTCCAGAGTTGATAAAATTTCTTGTGCATCCTTCAATCCATTCTTAAGGGCTTCTACAATTTTAGCGTACATGGATATTGAATCATATTTGCGACAATATGTCAATATTTTATTGTTTCTTGGTGGGAATTTATTCCAAAATGTTTATATTGCTTCTTATAGGATTTATTAAAATGAAGCCCTTGAGAATTTGATTCTTCTTCAACAACTCTATTAAGGGTTCCAACAGCATGAAGCAAGTCGGTGAAATCACTTAAGCCCTCTCCTCCAACCACATCCCACCAACTTTGCTAAAGTTCTCACATACATGCGACCCGAGTCAAGTGCAAAACACATGGCAAATTAGAGTATTGATCTAGAAACATCTCATCAACAAAAACTGCAAAAATGACAAGAAATTCTCCACATCTTGATATGCCTCTCTGCTATTGAAATTTATGTTGAAATTAGTATGAGATTGTTTTTGTGCAAAATAACCATAATGTGAAGAAATGATGAACTCGTGAGCATTTTCGCACTCTTTCGAGCTGAAACTATGAGACATAAAAATGTCAATGTAGTCAGCAACAATCATTAGAGTAGAAGTACGTAGCTAGTGTCTCTAACGTTCCCGCTTGGTGTACTTCTCAACTCTTTCAAACACCTCTGAACATGCCTTGAAGCAATCCGTTGTGCGGGAACCCCAATTTTGTCGATCCATCCTCTCTATATCTTCACACTTAGCTTGTGTGATCTCCACTTTAAAAGTGTGATAAACCATTACGACTGTAGCCAAAACTTATGTACTCATTTCCTAAAATCAATTAAATCGACGGCATAAACAAGGATTCACTGACTTTTTTTTTTTGCCGTTGTGGATGTAATCTTGGTCATACAATCCTGTTACATTGCAACCATTTATTACAACCCGATTAGCCTCCACCCTTCTGAGAATTTGATATGAGGACACGATGTTGAGAGAACAATCCTTCAACATAGAAGGTTATGCCTAACCATAACATCCCCATCGAGGAATGACTAACAATAGGTCCCAAGTGTTTTAAGTGTTTCTTCCACATAAATTCTACCTTTTTCCATTGTTGATAAACTCAGAATTGCATTAGGTGTGTCATTTGGGATGAACAACCATGACAGCAGGAAGTTTTTAGCCATAAAGAGGGTTTGCAATAATAACTGTTAAAGTCATAATTCCATCATGCTTGTTTTTAAAGAATTTGTTATAATCTCATATGCATCTCCCTCTGCTTGTCACCAAGAAATGTGATTGGCATTGATGTTCTTCTTTCAAACCACAAAACACAGTGTATCGCTTTTTGCTACCCACCTAACATATTTTTTCACAATTGTTTCATCTTAAAGACATACGAGGGTGAATTATATACCATGTTTGGCTTTATAAGAAGCATAAATTTTTCAACGCCTCAAAAATGTCATGGTGCTCCCCTGGAATATGTGTCAATAAACTTCTTCCTTAAAGTTGTAGATATTGAAGGACCATCCATATTCAAGCTAATAAAGTTATGTAATCTAGGACCTCCCCATAACTTGATCATCTCATAAAGGGATTTTGTGGATGTACTATACCTTCTCCCTGCTTTTTCATGGATCAAATTATGAAATATATCCTTGACAAATTCCCAAAGCTGCATCTTTACCTTGCATTTTGCCTTATGTGCCTCACAACATCCTTACAAAACCTAAAGACATCCTTCTTTACGCCGATTCAAACAACTTTTCCTTTAGAGATCTCATTCTAATAGAGAGTGTAGCAACCTTTGTCCTCACAAAGAGCTCGCATTGTTGATCTATGATTAGCATTTGTAACCCTTGCGGCATTCTTCAATTCATTTTGAGTCAAATAGTCCAATCTTCTACCTTTTCCTGTATCTCGTTCACTTCTTTTATTGGTGCACCTTGATTCACGATATAATCGCATCTGAAGTCATTACAGTACGGAACCAACTTATAAAATCTACATGTTAGTGAATCAAAGAGGGTCACTACATTTGAAACCTACGCCAATGAATATGCCTATATGTACCATCAATACGACATTCAATACCCTCATAACATAGCATGATCTTGGTATGCTTCTCTATAGCCCATAATTTTCCACCCTTTGATCATCCATTAGGACCTTTGTTTCCAATCTCTCCCCATTTCTATCAATATAAGGATACCAATACCCCCAACATTGTAGTAACAAGGAGACAATTGACCTATAATAAGATGACAACACAACAAATAAATAAATAAATAATTAGAAGTACGATAACTAAATAATATACAAATTCATATTCAAGTTTAGTCTAAACTATTAATTAACCACTAATTAACACACACAAGTAGGAGTTGCACTTGTAGAACCTCTATGTAATGCGGTGGTGATGATGGCACTAAGAACCTAGTCAAACTTTGTTGGGACTTATCATTTGTAGGCTTCTTAGGTCTCCCAACTATACCCTCCTCGTGACGTCTCCTGATGTGAAGCCTCATTTGTCGTAGTAGTAGTGTGCTTCTTTGATTTCATGTGTTCATTTAGAGAAGCTGACAATATTACCACTTGTCGGAACTAAGCAAAACCATAATTTTATTGCATCGTGTACATTCAACTCTCACTTTTTCCTTCATCGCCTAGTCGCAAGTGTTGCTTCACCACCTTGAACAAATTAGGCTCTTGTGTCTTGTTGAAATCATGCAGAAGTTTGATTGCTTGATCAATATGAAATCGATCTCCAACCACCGTTGTTTGTTGTCACTTTGTTGCCGCAGAAGAATTTCACTGCACTTGGCATTGAAGGCGTTGTTGATGGGGCCGTTGTTTTCATATGATGGTTTTGAAGTTAGCATTGTTCGCACTACCAAGGATACATCACACAATTCCACTAATCAATGCCACAAATTTCTGATGGATCTTTATTTTAGATTCTCCCTTTTACGAATATACTTTGAGAGTAAGTTTCTCATTTGACAGCTCTTCCATTAAACTTTTCACTTTTTTCCCAGATGCCAATACACAAGAATCAACAATTGTGGCTTCTTCCTTGACAAAGGCATATTTTCAACTCTTGGTTGTTTGTACATAGGTTCCTCCACATTCTCTTCAATGTTTTCAAAGATTGGTATTGCTTCTTGCGTTTGCACACCCTTGTTTCCACATCAAATGTGTCTAGTTTCCTCTTGATGCCTAAAAGTGTTGTATAAACTTTCCATTTCTTCTCTTGCTTTGGATTTAGAGCTACTCCATCATGGATAAAATCAAGGGTATTCAACGATTCCATCATCCACAATTTCATCACGGATTTCAGCAAATGTACAACCTTCTCGACACGACAATGCCAATGACGAGGTTTCTCTTCATCGATAGTAATTTTATAAGACAAGTCCATGTTTTTGCACATAAATAAATGAAAAAGTAAGTAAAATTCCACAAACATATTGGTTTATTATGAAAAAAAGAGAAAACAAGGTATGCACTTTCAATTCAAATCTTCAAAAAACATGAATAACTCTTACTATTGCGATGAAACACTTTGATTCAAATGTACTATCGATGGATTCCTCAAATGGAACTAAAACCAGAAATAAAACGGAGTACTAAAACAGATTTAGAGAGTTGATTGTTAGATTAAACATTGACAAACTTATAAAGCGAAGCTTAGGCCCAAAATGTTGCCTCAATTTTGGCCTTATTTACATCATTTTTTGTGTCCTAAGAGGTCCAAACCGTGTCAAAAACAAACCATCATAACTTTCTTGTTTGTTGGTATGAAATGGATTATAAAGTTTTGAATTCTTCGAGACTTTGTCATACAGGTCTTGGCTCTTAGTTTCCCAATTGATTTTTCTTTGATATATAAAGAAATTCTTCATATTTTACCCCGATTGAGAATAAAAGAAATAGAGCAAGATACAAAGATTAAGTGCTCATTTATGCATGCGGTGACACGATGTGTAAATTTGATAGTGCAAGCAACGATCACACGTATTAGATTATAAATCAACTAGAAATCATTAGAATTTTAGGAACGACGCGTTTCGAACTACCGAGCGTAGTTCATCATCGGGATAATGAAGATTGGTAGTTCGAAACGCATTCGTTCTAATGTATTGTTCCCGAAGATTTATAATTTGATCTCGGTGTTAAGTTAGTCTGACTTTTACATTATAAATGTGATGTTACCCTTGCGTACCATATTGACTTGGCACAACCACTTTGTCTTGACAATGGATATACTATCTTTAGTCCTTCGACATACTTTTGTCGTTTATTCTTAGACATTAATAAATGTATTATCTCTCTTATCTATATCACATTTATAATAGTAAGTTTGATCGTACGAATCAATACCCTAACATAGCACAATGAAAATACCTAACATAGCACAATGCAAATGATTGCATATAAAAAGATTACATTACCTAATCCAACATGATCCAAATTATTATTGGATATAAGAAGGTCTATTACATGTTTATCCTTTAGTATGTTGTGTCCTCTAAGCAAATAATCAAAACTTTAATGTCAAATCTTGTGAACTTATGTGAACTTATCGCGTGCAAAATCTCACATTGAAGGAAAACGTCGCCAAATGGACATATTATATGCACATACCTAATCATTAATGTATAGATAAGTAATTATTTCAATTTTTAGAAAGATAGAATCCGATGGATTATTTCATCTATACGATTGTGGTACCACTATCCTAAAGGTGGGAATAAATGGAGTTGAAGAAACGGTTCGAGTCATATTCTCGTATGTTACAATCTAACGGACCAAACCAACGAGAACATTCTTAGTGCACACTTGTGTGATAGAAGTATCGTTTTTTAACTTGTGTAAAGCAATATATAGTTGTCACAAATACATATTGAATTTTTTTTTTTTTGACTTAACTTTGGTAGGCCCCATATTTACTTTGAATTGAAGATGCTCGGAAAACGCAAAGCGGTATGCCTTCTTGTTTGAGCACTCATATTCCCATTGAAGCTTGGAAGTCTTTAACACCTGATAACTTATGCCAAAAGTGAGTGTTGAGAAGAAAACATAGCCCATCTTGTAGAAATCAACGTATTGGACCTACTACCATTGGAGGATATGCAAAAACAAGAAGGAACAAGAAAATATCGGAATGTTTTGAAACCGGTCCTAGGTGTTTTACACTACAACGAGAATAAAGGCCACCTTGTAGAGATTTCCAAATCCGGCTCTTGCCAAAATGACGAAGTTGTCTTTGGTTTATTTTATTTTTGTAAGTGTTTCCATACGGTGCACACAGGGTTTAGAGATGTAAACATGGACTTGGGACTGCAGCACCAAACATGTTCGCCCCTTTGAAACTCATATCATTTAGATGAGGCGGAGATAACGGCGATTTCCAGAAACCCCGCACTTAATATTTCAGCAAATATGTGATGAACGAACACCACGTTTAAAACAAGGCCCGATTTGAAAGAGACTACTAACAAAATCAAGCAATAATGACATCTGACTTAACTGCATGTAAAAAATCCGATCAATCGATGCTAATCATTTCTCATTCCTTGAGATCATCTAGAATATGGAACACGATACATATAGATTGCGGACACCAACGAGAGGATTCTATGTTTGAGAAACAATGTAATAGGCATTCAAATTATAAATAGGTTTGAACATAGCCATGTGATTCTCAAATTTGTTGATGCAATGCACAGCAGAAATACCCCTTTTGACCGGTATGTTAATGTAGGTTTACCCAATAGAGTAACAGAAAAATAGAACACGAGGAACATTGCTATAATTTTAATTTAAAGATCATACTCAATTTTAACAAGCCCTCTAACGCGCTTGAGATGAAGCGATTGTAGGAATACCGACCAAGGGGCGTTGAACCATAAAAGCATGGCTTTTATTGTCAACTCTATAGTCTTGGGTCTTAAGCACTCAATTTTGTGTCAATGCATATCATGGAAGGAAATCGGTAAGAAAAGGCACCGCATGCCTATCCTCGGTAGTCTTTGTCATGTCGGAGGATGCTCTTGTAACGCAAAATCTCGGCAAATACGAAGACTATAGATTTGTTCAACTAGTACGGTTTCCCATCGGGCAAATCAATCAAGCGACCCACGATGGCATAACGACATATCGGTTAACTTTTTGATAGCGTGATGAAAGAGCCAACCTACAACCTACACATACATTATAAGATAACAAATTATATATATAGATAGATATAATAAAAAAAGGTGGTTGTTTATTTAAAAATTATATGTAAAAAAAAAACCTCTAACTCAACAAAGTATGCTACAATTCGAGGAAATTTCCTCAAACAAGATCTCCTTTTAGCAACGATGTTAATGTAAGTCTACCCAATAGAGCAACGAGATCAAGCTGACTGAGAACACTAATATAATTTTAATTTAAAGATCATACTCATTTTTGACAAACCATCTAACTCAACAAAAGTAATCTGCAGTTCGGAAAACACGAACCACGGTTCAATACCCCATGAATCGGTTGCTTCAACCTTCCGGTGGACACAAAAGAAAATCCTGAGTGAAATATCAATGGGTTGAAAGTGACCTCATACACGATTAAATAAAACGGACAAATTATACAAAATAGAACCAACTCCAAAGAATTGAGGTCGAGGTTATTTTACGATCCGGAGCAGAGCTGCCCGCATGGGACTTGCTGGTCGGCATTTGCTTCCCAGGGGATTTTCGGTTGTGTAGACACTTTACTGTCGGTGGGTTCTCGATATCCCAACCCTAGGAACAACCCCGAGCTACAACACTTCTCAATAAAACTCTAACAAAAAGTTAGAACCCCAACTTACAAACCAAGATTACCAAGGGTATCATCCTTATCTCATCTTTTATTCATAGATAATGTACTCTTGTTTAAGTAATGGATCTCTAAGAGAAGCGACAAAAACTACACGAAATTCTAGAGATATAAAGTGTTATGATTGTGGAGGTTAAGAAAGTTCATGAAATTGCAATATGCTTGGAAACTAAACTAGAAAGTTAGTTACAATTTTTTCCCTCATATTGAATTCAAGGGAGAAGCATTCAAATGCCTTGGAATCTTTCTAAATCCAAACGGATATGGAAAGAGGGATTGGTTCTAGTTAATTAGAAAATATTAAAGATTAAACAAGCATTAATGTAATAGATGGTTGTTAGTTAGAGGAAAATTGACATTGGAAGTCTATATTGGTAGTAATTGTAGTACTCTAGCATTCCTTGGCTTATCCTAGAAGGAGTTTTGTAAAAATATCAAGAAAAAATGCTCATGGTTGGACATGCAAAAAAGTGGGTATCCCCTTAGTGGAATGGAAGAACATATAAGCTAAGACAGTCATGAAAGTGGGATTAAAGATATCACATTTATTTGGTCAATCCATAGTGTTTGAGAGTTTATGGAAGTGTTACCCCTCCATAACACGAGGCCTTGTCCGAAGCAAATCATGTTTGGAAGAAGTACGTTTTGGAGCTAATACACTATTGCTTTCATGCATATGTGTTAATGGACCACCACCTTTTAGGATCTTCATTTCATATTTGGAGGATTGCTAGGATGTTTACCTTAAACACTAGCATTATTTTTGAGGTATCATAGTGTAAATTCCTACCTTTGGATGTTTCTCTCACATAGATCCATTCATTTTCACATATTTGGAGACATGTCACATCATCCAGTATGTAGATTTGGAGGAGTTACATGTTTTGCTAAGAGGTTTTTGTTAGCATGATAGGAGTGTCTTGACTATTCTTTGGTGTGTTCACATGTGCCTTGGCACACTTCTTGGATATGAATTCATCGTTATGGTAGAAGGCATATGGTTCTAACTTATTTTTGGATAACAACACACCCTTTATGCACACATTCCTAAATTGGCCTACCTACTTTTCATGTATTAGGAATATGATTGAGTTTCTGGATGAATGTATCATTTGTTTGATGATCACTCCACGGTATTGGTTTTCGGTAAAGCGCCCCGTGCTTTCAATAGAGTTACAAACTGATCAACATTAGAGCACCCATGTAGTCTTGCATCTTCGACAATATATCTCGGTCAAAATTGATGGTCATACGATTGTCTCAACACATGCTTTGCAACAATCCGGTGTGCATGTGATGGCTAAATCTTATAGTGGCTCGAGTACTGTCCATGAAAACATATGTCCAATCTAGTGTTTGTTGAAATGTAACCATTTTAGTTTTTGATCTTCTATTATTTTGATGAAAATGTGGTACATTTTAGGCTAACGCGACCCATTGCTATCATCGGGGGCACCAAATTACATACCACTTGCAACGATTTTTGCAACATTGGAAAACTGGAAATATTTAATTTGAGGAAGCATGGGCGTTAAGCGGCAATCACCACCAATGAGCATACGATTTGGAAAGAACGAGAGCGAGTCGAGACTCGGTAAGATGATTGTCTCTAAGGAAAACTCTATACGAGTTTAAATTTTGTTCGTTAATATAGGTACGATTTTATCTTTTTACGGGAAGGGGTTTGTCGAGTTTAAAATCTTTGTGTAGGTTTATGTGGATACCTCTGTTGCAGGTATCTGGAAGGGTTTTGTCCGGTTTAAAATCCTTGTGTGGGGTTGTGTGGATACCTCTGTTGCATCTTTGTTCATTTTCTTTTTCATTTATCGGATTAAACAATTATTTATAACTTTGTGGTGGGGTTTCCTATGTCTTTTTTGGCTCTCTGCCTCTGTGTCTTGTGTGTTGTGAACTGTGGCAAGAAATATTATTGGCAAATGAATGTTGACGAACAAATAAATACAAGCATCCGCAATTTCCCATGTCTTGTGTTGAGAAGCGAGAGGATCTTAGTCAATGAATGGGTTAGATCTTGAGAAGCGTGACACTTAGACGCTGCTTTGGAAACGGCGGGTCTTGGTTAGGGAAATGTTCATTTTGGAGATTTGTTCATCACAGGAGAAATTAGGTTAGGTGCTGTCTGGGTAAGAATGGTTTTGTGGGAAAAGGTATGCACACTTAGTCTTTGTTTTGCCATTTAAAATGTTTAGGTCATAAAACTAAAATAATTAAAAAAAAAATCCAAAGATGAAGGTATACTATGAGACTGATGACAATTATTGTTATTGATGTGACAAGTCAACCCCTTTCTTATGTGTGGGAAACCGGAAATGTTGTAAAAATGTACTAATGTACCTTTTTATGGGGTTTACAAAAGCTGTCTTATATGGCAATGGAAAGAATACTCTTGAAGCTTTACATGACTTCACTTTCTTATTCATTTCTGATTATGCTCCGATATGTGTTGCTATGATATACTTTCCAAGAAGAAAGGACTTGGCATTGATTTAACATGATATATCATTTACAAAATCATGCCAATCCATTTTATAGAATTATTTTTAAAGCCTTTGAAAGTTATCTTACATCTTAAAGACCAAACAAAGGAGAAAATGGTAAGACGAATCCAACCAAAATCACTAAGCCCTTTTCTTACAGAAACTTGGGTTGCCAAAGATAGATTCTTTCTAAAGGATGGGCTTCTAAGAAAAATCATGGAAGATATAACCAATCTGTTTCCAAAGGTGCTTGGAAAATCCACACAAAAATTATGCTTAATTTGCTCATTGGTTCCACACTGGATGTTTCAAAGGCCAGTCTTGGCAATTCTGTGTTTCTTTTTTAGCCCTAAAGAACCTACTGGAAAAGAACTTGGCATCTGCCAGGTGAGTACTATTTTGGTTTTATATTATTAATAAGAGAGTGTTTCCTTAAATTTTTTATTTTATTTCTTTGAAATGTATTTATGCATAATAGTTCATTAGCCTTACTTCTAGGCTCAAGAGTGGTTCTCAAATTCTATGGTAGCACTTCCTCTATTTGGGTTTCATTCCCTTTTGTATGCTAACAAGGCAAATAAAACTAATAGAAGGTTTTTCCTATCATTTGGTGCCTGGATACCCTAAGGGGATACAAAATCATCTATGGTATGGTTATGTGCATTTTTATGCCCTAGAAGAAGTGTCAAATACTCTTCATACCTGATTCAACCTAGTAACTAAGTGTCTTGATGATAAAACAGAACTAAATAACAATACTAATGCTCCAAGTTAACTCACAAGAAAGTGTCAAGAATTGCCTAGAAATCAAGTAATAAATTCTATATCTGTTTTGCCTTAGATTTCTCAACATGATATCAGAGGTAAGGCTTTGGACAATGGGCAGAAAGAAAATTAGTTTGGCATTACTATACCTCAAGAAAGATCGAGTTCCCTAGACCGAAATTGTGGAAGCAAGAAGTAGAAATTCTGGGCAGTTTTACAAAGCCCTAATTACAGAGATTAGGCTGTAGGTCCTATAAAGGATAGAAAAGGTACTGAAAGAGAATTTTAGCTTTGTTTCAAGAGACTGAATGAATAAGGGAAGAACCCTCTCAAGACCGCACTCTCTGGAAAGTATTTTTGCTTCTCCATCAGCTCTAATCTCTGATTATAAGCTGCAGACCTATCCACTGAAGATCAAGGTCATAAATAAGTCTGTTTCTATGGAGCGAAAGGCTAATCAATCCCATCAAAGCAAGTTGCATTCTATGGTATAGGAGCAAAGTTCAAAAAGTCTACAAATATCTCCAAATCTCTGGTATGCATATCCTGTTTCTGTTACAAATTGTTTTGGGCATTAGAAGGTGTCAAATGCCTATCTAGAATCCCTTGAAAGAGACAAAATCATCTATGGTATGGTTATGTGCATTTGTATGCCCTAGAAGAAGTGTCAAATACTCTTTATACCTGATTCAACCTAGTAACTAAGTGTCTTGATGATAAAACAGAACTAAATAACAATACTAATGTTCCAAGTTAACTCACAAGAAAGTGTCAAGAATTGCCAAGAAATCAAGTAATAAATTCTATATCTGTTTTGCCTTAGATTTCTCAACATGATATCAGAGGTAAGGCTTTGGACAATGGGCAGAAAGAAAATCAGTTTGGCATTACTATACCTCAAGAAAGATCGAGGTCCCTAGACCGAAATTGTGGAAGCAAGAAGTAGAAATTCTGGGCAGTTTTACAAAGCCCTAATTACAAAGATTAGGCTGCAGGTCCTATCAAGGATAGAAAAGGTACTGAAAGAGCATTTTAGCTCTGTTTCAAGAGACTGAATGAATAAGGGAAGAACCATCTCAAGACCGCACTCTCTGGAAAGTATTTTTGCTTCTCCATCAGCTCTAATCTCTGATTATAAGCTGCAGACCTATCCACTGGAGATCAAGGTCATTAATAAGTCCGTTTCTATGGAGCGAAAGGATAATCAATCCCATCAAAGCAAGCTGCATTCTATGGTATAGGAGCAAAGTTCAAAAAGTCTACAAATATCTCCAAATCTCTGGTATGCATATCCTGTTTCCATTACAAATTGTTTTGGGCATTAGAAGGTGTCAAATGCCTATCTAGAATCCCTTGAAAGAGACAAAATCATCTATGGTATGGTTCTGTGCATTTGTAGATCTCTTCCGACTTCCTTTCAGGATTGGTTCATCAGTACCACGATTTATAAAGATTGCACGTACCTCCCAGGGATTAAATTACTAGCCAATCTTTACCTTTACAATTTACAAACTCACAAAAAATCAACGCAGTCTTTGGAGGTCACAGGCCTACACATTTGACCCTGAAACTGGAAAACATGAGGAAGCTTCAATAGAAGAAGTACTAAGAACAATTGCAGGGGATGAAGAAGGAGATGTGACAGAGGTAGTCTAGGTAGAGGAAAGATATTGGTTAGAAGTATATTTGGGTTCCACTTGTGATTCCTCCTCTTTTTTAGTCTTCTTCAGGTCTATCTCCTCTTTCTCGTCTTCACTCTCCCTTCCCTATCATTAGCATCCTCCTCCTTTTTGTATTTATCCACCAGCACCAATAGCAGACTTGTTGTTAAGAAGTAGCATTGGATGACTCAGGATGAGGGCTAGAGCTCATATGTTTCTCTTGGGCTTCTCCTTGGGGTTTTTGAGCTTATGTATCTTGCTTGAAATTCTGCTCAGAAGTCCCAACAATATCCTTTCCCATCTCTTCTTCATGAACCTTAAACTGGCAAAAAACATATTCATCCTAAATTGCCTTTTAAGAGTCATGTAGCCAATTTGCACCGAGGCCTTATCCTGGGGGGAGATTGATAGGATCTACATGTGTCAAGGGACCTTTTTCTTGTTGTCCCATGCCACCCCAACCTTTATAGCCCCTTTTTGTAGCCAAGATATACCCTCTGCCATATATAAACTCCTTATCAGATTTCTAAAAAAGAGAAGACTGAGCTCTCCCATGAGCTTTTATTTGACTCTCGTCTTCATCATGGATGGAGCACATCATCCTCATCCTCTCCATGCACCTGATCATATAAGTCACAGAATTGTTTCTCTACTTTACTCTTCAACTACTCTCCTCAGGTATTTCCTCATTGTCCACCATGCTCCCCTATTTTTTACATTCCAATTGTCTTCAACCCATTGCCTCCTCTCCTTTGTGGGCACAACAGGTCCTTCCTCCTTACACTTTCATATTGATTGAGGAGCCTTACTAGATAGCTGAGCTTGTTGGACCTCCTCCCAATTCTTCTTGTTGGTCAGGCATTGTAGGCTTTGGTTGGTGTTAATACACACTATGCTTAAATTCAGCGTTTTTAGTCATCACCCTAAAAGGATCATAGTTCCAGATTACATCTTGCTCGAAGTTGTATAAGCTCAAAATATAATTGGTTGAGGTTGGGTATAATTGGTTATAACTTTATAACTCACTTACTGTTGCCATCATTCGCAAGGAAGTAGGGTGGGCAGGCGCTAAAGGGTAAGCAGGAAGTAAAGTGTATTGGGTGAAAAGTGTTTATACAAAATCCTAATGGAGTATACGTCAAGGAAAAAACTACTAACTAAAATGGGTAATAAACAGCAGCTCTACACGCACACATCTGCTGGACACAAACTTCTGGCAGACACGCGCTTCTTCTTGATGGATTGGAGAGAGGCATCTAAAAACAAACTTGATTTGTTTTTGAAGATAAAAAAAGATCTTGGATGAACCCCCATTTCCTTTTAAGCACCAGCCTGTCTTTTGCTAAGCGCAAGAAGACTGTACTTCCCTGGTGTACGAGTGATAAGCAATACTGAGTTGCCGTGTCAGGTTGGGCGAGTGGTGAGCACTTGTTCGAGTGATTACAAATGTCTGTTTGGGTAGACGGAGTATGCTCCCTGTAGGCTGGAAGCAGTAAACTCCTTTTGTTGGATGGGGGAGAGGTAAAGCGCCAACTCTTTGCTTAGCAGGTGTTCCTTTCTCATTTTTTCTGTGGATAAAACGCCCTGAGAGGAGAATAGCATCTGGGGTTGACACATCTTCCGACAACATAAACATTTTTTCATTCAGAATGATCAGGTCAGCGTGCAGTTGCTTAAAAATGGCAATATCCATACCTTTAATGAACAGTCACCGGCGTTGATCACAATTATATTACAGATCGATATTAAGCTTTTCACCGGAGCTCACATTTCCAGTTCCCCCACAGTTTCTTTCTCGAGCTTTGAATACATTTTCCTTCTCGCCTCCAATCGACCAAAAATCGCATTTTCGCCCTCCTCCTCTGCTCCAGTCGACCAAAAATCGCATTTTTCCCCTCTTTCTCGCCTCCAGTCAAACTGAAAATGGCATTTTCCCCTCCTCCTCTGCTCTAGTCGACCAAAAATCGCGTTTTCCCCTCCTTCTCGCCTCCAATCGACCAAAAATCCCATTTTCGCCCTCCTTCTGCTCCAGTCGACCAAAAATCGATTTTCCCTCTCCTTCTCTTCCACGAGTTTCCTAAATCCGCCTGGCCATAAAAATTAAAAAAGATACCTCAAAATATAAATATTTTATATAATAAATAAAAAACCCCCTCCCCTCTAGTTATAAAGACAATATAATGTTTTTTGATTTTTTGATTTTTTTTACCCCAATATGAACGCACGTGATATAATATTGGTTTGTGAGTGACGCCCCCGTGCCCCAAAACCAGTGATTCCACCTCACGGTTGGACACCACTAACCATCACGAATTGGTCTCCACCCAAGCTGCTCTAGGGCTCCATAGTGTTTTTTCCAACCAAGGCTTCAGGACTAGTAACTCAACCCACCTAGGGCTCTAAACTGTTTGTACAACCAAGGATATAGGAATAGTAATTCAACCCAACAGCTGTCCGCCAGACTCCAGATCATTTGTACAACCAAGGCTCCAGGAACTAATGACTAAACCCAACAACTAAAGGAACCATGAGAACCAACCAGAAAAAAAATAATGGAAATAAACCCACAATACCATGGTTGTTCAGGAAATGGAAAGGCTAGGCAATCCACATGCATACACCATGCATTCCAAAACTAGTGAGGAAAACATACATGTAACTCGGTACCTGCAATAAAATCCCATTGTAGCTACTGATCCTGATGTCCACCTACACTTTCCTGCTCTTCCTTTGCCTTCTTGCTCCAAATCACCAAATATTCACACTCTCCAAGAGTGCTCCAAGAAAAATATTACCCAATATTATGGGAGAGAGAGAGAGAGAGAGAGAGAGAGAGAGAGAATAATGAGAGAGCTCCAAAAATGCATTGACAAAAGGTACCAACTGATCCTCAGAAGCATTTTTATAGAAGAGACCTCTATTTTCTTCATTTTCCATTATTTTCCCTTCATTTTCCTCCTCACATGCAACCCACGACCTTTACCTCCCCTTTCTCCTAATTTCCATTATTTTCATAAATAAATGTGCCAAAAATACTTTTTTCCTATTTAATGCCTTAGCCATAGCCTTTGTCAATTTCCTTAGCCATAATAAACCATGTGAACACCCACACTAGGATGTTTTACCCAACATTTAGCTTGGAATATGTGTCCCCTCAACCATGGTTATTATTTTAAATTTATTACATGGAATTTTCACTAGGGTTGTTACAAAACCCTCCCCCTTGGGGGACCCCGTCCTCAGTGTTCAATCACACATATACCTCAGAAATATTGCCGAAAATAAAACATACTACCCATGGAGATTTATAACATAGCTCGATGCAGTATTTACAACAATCACCCTGCTGAAAAGCAAACCAACATGACATTATAACAACATGACAACTACAATGACATGACACCATACTGCTTATTGGAGCATTATAACATAGCTCATGGAAATATTTACATCCATATACACATGTACATACATCCAAACATCACATCAAAACATATAACAAAACATCGCCAAAACATATGCTAGCAAAACCCAAGATCACACCAAAAATGCTTTGCCTCAACCGACAAACAAGGAAGGATACATGGCCCACATATGATCTGCCATCACCCATATAGCTTCATCGGGCCCAAAGTGATTCCATTGCACTTTAACTTGCTCGATTTCTTGATTCCAAATCATGAACATATTTTTTTGCAAAATGCACTGTGGTTGCAATTGGAACTTCCTTCTGGCTCCACCTGCCATGCATACTAGTCAATAACATGATCAACATATTTAGCATATTTCTTCAGCAACGATATATGAGAAACATCATGGAATTTCACTATGGAAGGCAGTGCAAGTTGATAGGCCACCGATATGATCCTCTCAATAATCCTAAAGGGCCCAACAAACCTTGGTGCCAACTTGGAACATGATCCAATATGCAAGGAACTCTTCTTGGGCTTGATACACAAATACTTATGATCCCCAACCTAAAACTCCTTGAACAACTTGTTCCTATCTACATAAATCTTCTTCATATCCTGCGTTGCTTTCAAATTCTGCTTGATCACCTGGATTTCTTGTTCCATGTCTACCAATACATCTGGTCCAATCAGTACCCTATTAACCATATCACTCCAACTAATAGGAATGTTGCAACTCCGCCCATACAATGCCTCAAATGGACTCATCCTCAACGACTCATGATACTCGTTGTTGTAAGCGAACTCTACCAGTGGAAGATACTCTTCCCACTTGCGCTGTTGATGCATCACATACATCCTCAACATGTCCTCCAATATTCTGTTGATCCTCTCAGTTTGTCCATATGTTTGTGGATAATAAGCTGTGATGAAGGCCAAATTGGTGCCCAAACTTGCAAACAACTCCTTCCAAAATTTGGAAGTGAACTTTGCATTCCTATCAGACACAATATTCTTTGGAACACCATGTAATCTAACTATGTCCCTGGTAAATGCCTATGCTACATTGCTAGCTGAATAAGTAGTTTTCACTGGAATGAAAGGTGCAACCTTTTTCAACCTGTCTACCACAACCATGATGGAATCATGTTGTCTAACTATCCTCGGAAAACCTATGATGAAGTCCATTGAAATTACCTCCCATTTCCACTCTGGAATCACAATTAGTTGTAGTAATCCACTTGGATGTTTATGCTCTTCCTTAACCATATGGAAATCCAAACATCTGGCTACAAAATCTTCCACATACCTCTTTAGATTCAACCAATAGTAGAATCTCTTCACTACAGTCAAAGTCTTTTGGTAGCCTGGGTGACCCAAATATGTTTTGCATGAAACTCTCTCAAGATCACCTTCTTGGGATCATTTTTGTCTAGTACATATATCTTGTCTCTAAACCTAACCCACCCATTTGCTGTGAAATGATAGTCCAAATCTTGTGCACCTTCACCTGTACCTGTACCAGTACCTGTCCTTGTACCGCTACCTGTACCTATACCTACACTTGTACTACCACCTATACATGTACCTGTACTACCACCTGTACTTGTACTTGTACCACCACCTGTAGCTATACCTATACCAAGACTTATACTTGTAACAACACCTATACCTGTACTAACATTTGTAGCTGTACTTTGTTGCAATATGTGCACAATCTCCATATACCTGTGATCCAACTGACCTGTCTGCAAGGTCCTATCTTATAAGTCTGTCTCGTAGGAGCTCATAGTTGTTATGTGATTTACCTTTACCTTCCTACTAAGAGCATCTACAACCCTGTTCTCTTTTCCCTTGATGTACCTGATCTCGAAGTCAAAATCACTAATTGTTTCCAACCATATAGCTTGCCTAGCATTTAGATTCAGCTGGTCAAACAAGTACCTCAACCCAATGTGATCACTCATAAGTACAAATCTCCTTCCAAGGAGATGGTGCCTCCACATCTTCAGTTCATGTATAATCGCAGCTAGCTCAAGACATAGAAAATTTTAGGGGCGAATTTTGGCCCATGGGTGAAAGTAAAGGGTTTTAAATTTTTATTGGCTAAGTTTTTTGTATCATAGTATATTATTTCATTATTTCAAGTAGCCCCAAATTTTTTTTATAAACAAATTACATCTAGAGCTTAGCCCACCTTATTTTAAGGGAGAGGGTAAAAAAAGTAAATTTATATTTCAAATCGCCCCAAATTTATTTTATAAAAAAAATTAGGTCTAGAGGTTAGCCCAACTTATTTTAAGGGAGAGGGGGAATTAAAACAACTTATATACATCTTAAATCTAAATCTACTAGATCAAATATCCTTTCACTCTAAAGAGGTTTGCATCTTAAGAGATTTCAAAAATTATTTTCTGGCATTTACCCATGGTATTGACACATGGTATGAGAACCCATAGTATTTACCCATGGTATTCATATGGAACATAACATACTTAAAGGGTAAAATTAAACCAACTTAGATCCATCTTAACTTAGGAGTCTACCAAGCCGAGAGAGATATCAAATAGCTTGTGACACAAACCTATTTTCACTGAGTGAAAAAAAATGAACCCTTTTGCGGTTTGGTGGATCCAAAGTTAAAATGGATTTACACTAGTCACATTTTGTAAGCCTAGATGATGCTTTAGAAGTGGGTATGTTTTTTATGTTATACATTCCTACATGAGGCTTTAGAAGTGGGTATCTTTTTTATGTTATACATTTTATTTTAAAATATTGTTAGGAGGGGTAAATAATTTATTTCCCCATTAAGCTAGAGATTTAAAGATAATAGGGCAATTAACATTATGGATTGTGTGAATTTGAAGATGATGTTTATATAAATAATTGTTTTCTTTATCTAAGTGAGTTATAGCTTAGTGAGAATATTTTAGTATTTTTTTGTATGAATGCTTCAAATTAAAAATCACTTGGACTATTTTTCCAACACTATAATGTATGACAAATTCTGATATCTCGAGGGTAGACATTTTTTTAACAAAATATTCTTGTAATTTGCTCAGAATGTTCGATTTCATGGAATATTTTCCTTCCTCCATGGAATTCCTGCAGGATGAGACTTCTCCTTTAACTGAGCCTCATGAGTAGCAGACTCTTCTGGGAAAGGATTCATCTTAACTTCAGTAAGTTCAAGTGACCTTTACTTTCATTTTAATGCCTTTATTGACAATATCTAATATCAACACGTTCAACATCATTTTAGCAAAATCTTATTGAAATTTAAACTAAAATGTTATATTTTCTAAAACAGAAATCTAATTAAAAATGAAACTTTGGAAATTTATTTTTAGCAATGGCACGTTGTTTTCACCCTAATCTCTTCAAATTTTAACTACATTGGCTTCAATATTTGCATGTATACATTGTGTTTTTTTTTTTACTTTTAACTGCGATGAAAATCTTAAAAGGAAATGTAAAATCTTAGGGTTGTTTGAAAATGAGATTATCATAAAAAAGTTCTATTATGGGTAGGAGGACCCATCAAATTTAACCCCTGAAGCCACTGATTTTAAACCTTCACAATTTTGGAATAAGTCTAGGTGGTGTTATTAACTTTTTTTTACTTTATTCTTAGTTTCATTTAATTAAGTATGAATACATTTTCTTGAGAAGTAAGTAAATGATCTCTAATTTTTTTGTTTTTTTGTTTTTTTTAAGAAAATTATGAAAAATTTTCCTTAGAAAATAAGGAAATGATGATTCTACATATTATTATTTTTTATGAAAAATATGAAATACAATTCTAGCTATTTTTCATTTCTTGAAATTGATCTTTAAATACATACAAAGCTAGATTCTACAATTCCAAAAAATTACTCAAAAACTAAAAAGCGATTTTATCATAAATAATAAAAAAACAAACAAAAAAAATTATGGGTTCAAAATTAACACACGGGTTACTTTTAATTCAAATAAAATATAACCTCAATCCCACACATAATGTTATCTGAAAAAATTGAAAAATAAAATAAAATATTTTAACCAATTCCACTAAAATTTGTAACGAAAATATATAATACTTTTAACACATAACATTAATCTTATAAAAATAAAATAAAATACAATCACAAAAGAATAAAAAAACTAACCCTATTTGAGGTTTTGGCCTCTTCTACCTAATTTGATAACCAACATGGAAGGGAATGCCAGATTGTCCTTCCAAAAAAAAACATCCAATACCATCGTAAATTCTGTTACTAATAATTTTAGAGGTTATTACACTAACAAGCATGACTTTTTAAGGAATAATATTCCAAATCCAACGACAGTCTTATCATTCATACAGACACATTCTTAAATTTAAAAGAATTACTCGAAAAACGTTTCAAGATTGCATACAAAACTTCCTAGTTACTACATGATCAAATGTAGGCATAAACTCAGTAACGAAGTTGTCCAGTTACACAAGAGATCTAAGTTATTACAGAATCAAACGTAAGCATAAATTTAGTAATGAAGTTGTCCAATTACACAAGAGATCTATGATAATACATAATATCTGAATAGTTGTGTACTAAAGATTCACTGAATAAGGCAAAAATGAGATAGATTTAATTTTCTGAGCCTTCACCAATCTGCAGTACGAAGAGTGAGTTATCCATCATCTCCCTTTATTTTTAGGTTTGGTGGCCTTAGGTTCCCATCTGGGTGTAGAGGGAACAATTCGAGCAATTCTCCCCTCTTTTCATATTCTGTTGAAATTGCTAGTCCCTGCTCATTAAATAAAATGTAACTTAAATTAGGATTTGAAAAATGTATTTGATAACTTTGAAAACTAGAATATGAACAACGTATTTGAAAATTTTGAAAATTGGTTATTGAATGGGGAAAATTCATGTGCATATATGTTTGAAATCAATAATAAAAGCAAAGGAATTTGGATGTAAATGTAATATATGATAGTTGAAGAGGAAAAGTATGTAACAAAAGAAAATATTTGATTTAAATTTTAACAGTGAAGGCTCATTGCATTTCTTGAATAGGTTGGAAATCTAATAAAGAAGAACTAGCCTAGCCAATTATTTGACTTGGATTTTTATTTTAATTGTAGTTTTCTCAATATTTTGGTAAGCCGATAGATATGAACAAAGTTAATTGTTAACTGTTTAACTTTGTGCATATCCATGAAAATTTCGAGAACATTTCGAAACCTGAAATGATCCCTGTGAAAACAACTTGGATCGCTTTCTTATGCATTTAAAAAAATATTTCCCTATTAATATCCAAATCATAGAAATCGAGAATCGATAATATACTTACTTGAGATAAAAATGTAGCTATATTCATCGAAGTCTAGTAAGTAATGTTGCAGGTTAGGGCTGAACATAGACAACACTACAAAATAAGAATTTATTAGGAAAATAGTTAAAATTATATTTTCCTTGAAGTTGTTGGGAAGAGGAAAGGGGTTCGAGGTAACCACAAACCAACTTTTAGGTACAGAATCTTGCCAATCTGTACCCAGAGAGGGCTCTCTCTGCGAAATTTAGCTTTGTTTTAGAAGATATTAGGTTAGTTATAAAGTCCAAGGGTTTTGTTTGAATTTGGGTGATGGAATTCAAAAGCTGAGGGTAAGATTGAGTAGTTTAGGCAATTGGGCTAATGGAGTCGAAAAGGATAGCTTAACTGGATTAAGTTTCTTAACAAAAGGTGGTTTCACAGGGCAAGATAATCAAACAGGGAACAATTATAGATCTAAAGTGAATGGGATGGAATCAAAATGGATGAAGGGAAATTAAGAATCCTTCAACGCATTTATAAGAGGGAAATTGCGTGATTATTAATAAAAAACAATTAAGTATTCTTTACTAAATAATCAAAATGCTTAAACTAGAAAAACAGGAGCAATTAAGAATTCACTGTTTAAACCAGTTCAGAAGAAAACATTTAGAATAACAACGATTAAAATCATATTACACTTAAGCACTTTATGATTTATTCCTTTTTTTTAATCATTCAAAAATGAAGCAAAGATGATATAATAAACAAATATAAAAACTTCAAAACATAAGAGATAGATGACTTATTGATCCGTTGTTTGACACAAGAATCCTGTAAAAAGTCTTTTGCATCAATTCATCATCCAGCTTGCCACACAAAATTTCTCCAACAACACTTTATTCCAAAATAGTCAATGTTACAGCAAAGTCTAAAATTCCACCCTTCAATATTCTGATTGAGGGAGTATTTATACAAAAAATTATAAAAAATATCTCATAACAGATTGAGATATAATCTAGGATGACTCATAAGTATGTTACAACAAACTAGAGACAGATGGTCTCATAGATAAGAAAAATGATAACTGATGTTGTTCTATTTCCTTCTTTTGAGAATGTGCTGGAGGCAAGCCCTATGATTTGGCTTGCTGCTGTCTTCTTTAGTAACTCTGTGCTGGCTGCTCCGTTTTACTGATACTCTTTATCTGCACTGATACTCTTTAACCTCTGTTTATCCTTCTTATCATTACTTACTGTAGTACATAATCAAAAATAAATGTAAGGATAATTTTACAAAAGTTCTAACATTTCTTCCCACCATTTCTCTTCTGGTATTCTGGTCCTTTGCAGCTTTCTCAGAGTTTCATTTGTTTCTATATATCTGAAGAAATTAGGTTGATTTGGGAACAAATGCCTTACCTCATGCTCGAGATAAAACAAATTTTCCAATTTATCATGAAGACTTTTTCCTGTAGGCAATGCTGTTGTTGATGAACTAGTTGAGGAACTGGCCTGATTGTCAGCATGCTTGTCCAATTTCTCAACATAACTTTCAAGGTCCATCAATTTATCCTCTGAAACTAAAGGACAGGAAATCCTTTATTCAACAAAATATCAAATATTTTAATGAAGGCTTTGATTTCTTCTTGCATATCAGAGCACCTTCGTTCTAGATTCTACATTAGAGTTATTTTGGTAAAAAATCTTTTTATTTCCAAAATTGTTCTCGTCCTGTCTTGAATGCCAAGTTCTTCAAGTTGATGCTTGTTCTGAGTATTTAAAAAGCGGATAAGTTCATTGGCTTCTTCAGGCATGTTTCCCAATTCTTCTCTTGCCTTTAGGACTTCTTCCAGAGCCAATTTGACTAAATCATTCTGTTCATACATTATTTGAATTGAGGGGAAGACATCTCTTATTGACTGGATGATGCTGTCCCAAGGAATTTCATTTATTTCCTTTAAAGGCTTCTCTAATGTGAGATCTTTCTCCAATTTGTTGACCAACTTTTCTAATCTGTTGACCTCTCTTGTTTTATCTACAACATTCATTTTTGAGAGATCGTATTTTTGTTCCAAGGTGGTGAGTTGCACCTTTGTTCTTTGTAGCTCTGTCACTTGGAGTTTCAATTCCTCCATTGACTTTATTAAGTCTTATGTACTTAAATTGGAAGTATTTACTTGTGACAATTATGTTGGTTGACCTGTTGTGGATGTACCTGTAATTACCTCTGCTGTAGATGCTGGAACACTAGGCTACTTGTCTTTCAATGCCTTTTCAAGCTCTTTTTCAGTTTCATTAAGTTTCTCATTCAGTTTCAAGAGAAAGTCCATCAATTCTTCTTCAGAATTTTGTTTCATGATTTCTGCAGTCTGTGGATGTCTTGAGGCTGGTAATTTCAGTTGTTTTCTCAAAGCTGCAATATCATCATCTTTTTTCTTGATCAAAGCTTCTATACCTTTGACATCCTTGGGATTATGACCCAATCCAATAATAATTTCCTCCAAAGTATTTATCCTGTTGTCTTTAGCCTGAGAAGAGGCTTTTTCAAGATTTAATTGAGCATTAGTATTTTCCAAAGAATCCTGCAATTTCTGGGTCATCATTGATTTATCTGTCAGAGTAGAATAAATCATCTCACATGTCTATTTATGTAGCTCAATTTAATCCAAAGGATGAATATCCTTTTCTATGACTTCAAAATTAGTTCTGATATAATCTGCAGCTGTTTGAGGTTGTTGCACTTTGGGTTTGAAGTGACTCATTACCATTTTACCTTGTTGAATTTCATAGGCTGACATAAATCTTTGTTGATTCTTAGGAGCCATCTTCAAACATTGATTGTACACTTGAAGTCTCAGAGGATCATTTCTGGCCTTTATATTTATGAATGTTCTTTTAATATCCCAGGCATCTTTCACTGGTGGTTTGAAAGATGATACCTCTTCACTTTGTTGCCTTTGCAACTCTTTTCTCTGTAAAGTAGTGGATGTCCCACTGATTGTACATGTTTGCTGACTACCCAATTCTTCTTGCGTCTGAATATCAGGGATTTCATGAACAGATTCCACTTCTGGAAGAGGATTCAATTTTTGTCTTTTAACATCAGGTTTTTCAGAAGATCCACTGACAGGAGTAGCTGCTTCAGTATCTCTCTTTTTACCCTTTTCTACATTAACAGGAGTTTGTAAAATTGATATTTCTGCCACAATGATCTGAGCAGAAGAAATCTGTAGTTGACCCTATTCTTTAGAAGTTTGAGGCAATTCTGTCATTGTAAACTTCTCTGTAACTTGTATATCAGCCTCTTTCTCCTTTCCTTTAGATGCTACCGTGGCCAATGCACTGATTTCCTGTAAATTTTGTTGAGAAGTCCCAATAGAAGAAGAACCAATACCTGGTATCTGTACCTGTCAAAAAGAGTCTAGGTCAAGTATTTTTTCAATGTATTTCATTACATTTTCAACATTGACCCGCTCACTATCTTGTTCTATCAATGTCCCTTCCATCCATTCCTCCATATTGGCATATTGTTCAATTTCTGGGATTCTTTGATGAATGTATGGTGATAGTTTGTTTTTCATTCTTTTATCACAAATAAAGTTATTTGGGTCATAAGGTACCCAGTAGAAACTTTTTTGTAATTTAAGATAATCTTCTAAAATTCTTTCAGCTTCCTTTCCAGCATCTCTAGAGTTACAAACAAAGGGACCTAATTGACTTTTAATCCTGAGTTGAGCCTTTTTATTTGCATTGCAAAAATGAACTATGTCTGAATTGATCATCTACCTAAAATACTCTAATGCAAAGAGTCTCATTGGGACATATTTTGGCAACTTGAATGGGCATAAATCACACCCATATATTCTGATTTCTGTGTGATTCTGGTATAGGTACCAATCACCTATCCGGTATTGCTTTGAGAGTTGAAGAATTTTCTTGATTTCAATATTGACCCTAGGAGGGGAGACTCCTGTCAACAAGGTGGTTGCAGGGTGTACAAATAGGTCAATAAACTCGTTGTTGGAATAAGGAAAATTAGAGGAATTATGAGTGATGGCAGACCAAAAGATTACAGACCTAGGATTTCCTTTGGCATCAAGTTTTTTAGCATGGAAAGGGAAACTCTCTGATTGAAAGTAAATCATGAGATGGTATATAATAGAAGAATACTTGAACACTCTTTCATTCTCTAATCTCATGAACTGATCATGGATTTTATCTGCAATGTAGGAGGCAAAATCATACTTGACAGCAGGGGGTTGTCCAGGGGTAAAAATTGATAACAATACTAGGGTTAATTGGTCAACATATTCACTAGTATTGAAACCCATTATAGAGGATATCATATTCAGAATAAGCCTACCCACATTAGTGAAAAAGGTGTAACCATAAGGGGGAGGGCCTTTGGGTTGATGTTCTGGCAACATGAAGGTTTGGCAGAGGCGATTTAACTCTTCATGGGATAATTTAGCATATTTCTCAAGTAATTCTCCCATGGACGGGGGAGTGAGGGCTTGACCAGGTTGAAATTGCAACATCTCGTTGATAGACTGAGCAGTTATGGGAAAAAGGACGGTTTGACTCGGGGAAAAAATTGCTCGTTGATTGGGATCATAATTTGCATGGCAGTAATGGATTATCTCAGGAAAAATATGGACTGAAGGGAGAAGATACATGGGAAGGTTGGATTCCCATAATCCAAAAATGTCAGAACCTTTCAAGTAATTATCTCTGCAGTATCAAAAAATTCGAAGAGGATTTTCACTGAGAACCAGGTCTTTAATTTGGAAATCTATGTCTACTAAAGGCAGATAATCTAAATCTCTATGAGGGGCATTCAGGGGTGCGACATTTAGAGCCACGGGAATTTCCATTTCTGGTTCTTGTGGATTCAGAAATGAATTGCGGGTTTTGATAAAAAACGGGCACAGTCACAGGTTTAGGAATGCAATTGTAGTTTTGGGAATTGAGGAATGAACTAAAGAGCAATTCTGAACCCTGTTTCAGTTTTTCGTGTGAAATTCAAAACAAAAACCAGGTTTTTTACAGAGCTCAATGAGAATTTGGGTAAATACCTATTTTCTAGGAACTAAACAGTGATGAAAACAGGTGCTGGTTATGGCGGATGAACTCTGAATTACTCGACTGCAACTTTCTTGGGCAAGGTAACGGTTGGCAAACTTCGACAATTGATTTCGAAATTCGTTGCATGGGACACTGGTCACTGCATGAAATAATGAAAATGACACGGGTTCTTTTTTTTTATTCACAAAGTCAAAGTTTGGTGGGTTTTTTATTTTTTTAATGGATGATGTCAGCAAATACGGAGGCTTCATTACGGGAGGCAGGTGGTAAGTGGTTTCCATCTCACATCTTTTGGAGAAAAGTGGTTTTCAGCGGAGGGCGAGCGATTCCATACGATGCACGACGCGTGGCACGACACTGTTCAAGAAACCTCTTGGCCATCGCGCGTTATCTTTCGGACGAGGATGGGCAACAATATTGATAATAACCGTAGATATGAGATTAGTCGATCGGACGGTCCTCGGGAAAGGAAGATGACAGGGAATTAATATGGCAGTCCCAATGTAATTTATTATGAAATAATCGCATCGGAGGCATTTTGATTGGTGAATTAGGTTATTAATTAACCATGAGGGTTAATTAATCCCTTTATACGGCGGAATGTCGATTTTGTTTATTAATTGGAAATTCAACCAATTAATTAAATTTATATGGTTATTTTTCAACCAACGGGGCGAGATATATATTATATGGGAATTTTTTATAACAATACGGGAAAAAGGGAAATTTACATAGGGATTTAAATAATAAGTTAGAAATTAATATGGAAATGAATAGAAGTGCTAAGTGTAAAACATTAAGATAATGTATTTAACTTATGCTTTTATGAATGGGGTTTTTAATGAAATATTGCATGATTTTCCTAAGTAAAATGGGATTTTACTTAGGAAAAGATTTTTTAGAAGTGAGTGAATGTCATGATGAATGATTTTAAGTACTTAGGCTTTTCCAATTATTGGGCCGAGGGTCCGGTCCCTCCAAAAGTCAAGGAAATGCCTTGAGCCCCTCTAATTTTCAAATAACTTAGTACTTAGGGGAAATTAGTGAAATTTTTTAGGGAAAGATGAGAAGGGAAGTTAATAATTTGACTTTGTCTTGCTTGAAATTCTTCCAGTGTATTGTCTGCCTTTGCACTTGTGATGAAAGTAAAATATTTAACACATCTAAATCCATTATTCATCACATGTAATTCTGCAACAACATCTACCTACCCTACCTACTTTACCCTACCATTTTTTCTTCTTTATTAGGGTGCACTTAGACTGGAAAACCCTCATCACACTTTTTCTTTTACATCTAAAAATCTATCTAATTCTAACCTTATTACATCCAAGGGCTCAGATTAAACTGTTGAGCTCCTTTTATTTACTCTACCTATCTACTTATCTGCCAAGATTAAATAGTTTGGTCAGATTTTATTCTCTATCTCTAAAACATAAAATTGAAAGATGAACTAGCCAAGCTTAAACTGTTTGACTGTTCATAAATTGTGGCATAAAATACAAGTTGCACACAATTTGTTTATTTACATAAGAGCAAAAAGTAGTGGCATTTAGACTTGCACACTTTCCTTGGCCTTTCTTTTGGTGGGGTTCATTTTCTTTTACTTTTTTGGCCATTTTTATTCTTTTTACCCTTTGATTTTTCTTTTAGGGTATACCCTCTTTACATTTTTTAAATTTTTTTGATTTTTTGATAATATGGAAAACCTTTGCAACAAGAAAATGTATGAACATATTACATATCCCATCAAGTCAATCATGAAATATGACACCTATTGGTATAGGAGTCTAACACTTTGAAAAACATAAACAAACAATGTAGAGTTTACCAGGGGCTGAAGGGGTGAAGGGTGGCCCCAAAGAGAGCTCTGTGATTTCATTCTCATATTGAGAAGACTCCTGCATGGAAATTTTTTGTTCTTTCCATCTCTTGCTGCAATGAGTGTTTTGAAATCAATAAAAAACACTCTTTTCTTCCACATCTCTATAGGGTTTGAGTAAACTCACAATATCTGTGACCTCAGTTGGAGTAGGGTTAGTACAGACACATTTTGCACATAATTCTTCCTGAAGCTTCCTATGCTTTTGGGTTGGATTCTTCCAGAAGCTTCTTATGCTTTTGGGTTGGTCTCCACCGAGGCAATACATTTGCTTTAGTTCTTCACTCTGAACTTCTAATATGTGGATATCCAGTATTAAGAAAGCCTGACCAATTTTGCTGTGACCTACTTTGAGATTTGACATCTATGGGTGGAGGGAAGGAACGAGGTGCCATACTTCTTTATATTTCCTTACTAAAAGATAATAAAAACCCCAAATCAACCAAAATTAACTTGCTATTGAATTATATCATATAGTCAATATATATAAGAAGTTTCAATATCTATATGAGCGGGAAGGGGACGATTTTAAATGATTTTTTTGGGGCAACATTAAGAATCTGAAATTAGTCCCGGATGCGGGTGTTTAGTTTGGCGATCAGTACGTGGGTGGCGTGGTGGGTTGGCGCGTGGCTTCTTACCACCGCCATCCGGCCTCGCACGATGTTAGTCATTAATCACTCTGCCTCCACCTTCAATGCTGCATTAATGTAGCTCGTCCCTCCACACCTACTCGCAAGCTCTTTAGCCATGGCGCCTCCCCATAGTCTCATTCATGCTCTCCCCTGCGCTCGAGTTGCTCCTCTGTTGCCGCAGAGCCTCGCTTTCGGACCAACACTGGGAAGCGCTGCGCTCTGGAGTGCTGCATCGATTTGCTATCGGGTATTCATGTTTCACATAGTCCTTTCTGCAAACTCAGTCGCCTTTCGACCTCTGTCATCTCTGGAGCTCCTTTGCTGGCTGAAGATCGGCCCCCTACTGCCCTCCCCTGCCTTCACAATATTGCTGACTGCTCTTCCCTGCCTGTTCTTCACATCATGCCCAAATTACGCCAGAGAATGTGTTGCAGGAGGGGAAGCTCTCGTGGGTGTGTGGTCCGCCAACCCTCCTCCTCTACCTCTGACACCTTGTCCTACTCCACGTAATTCTGCACTGATCGCTATCCCGACACCAAGAGTGGTCGTGGGCGGGGTCGTGGGCAACACCATTCAGAGGCGCGCTCTCTCCATTCCACCCCTGTGCAATCTCATACAGCTCAATTTCGGTTCCCCTGCACCTTAAGTCATTCCTCTTTCATGGCGACTGTTACCATTGTGCTTCAAGAGGATTCTTTGGGTATGGTTGCTGTGACTCTGGTGGTTAATCTGGAGAAGAATGCGGAAGATAGGCATGGCACTCCTCCGACAGACAGCAAGCAGAGCAAGGATCCTAGTGGCATTGCTCCCCAGGACGTGAGCTTTCAGGCTGGTCCGAGCAACCCCACTAGTGGTTGTTTTATTGGCAAGGAAGGCCATCCTGCTGAGGAAGAAGACCCCTACAAATATGCATGCCACATCGTTGAAGAGTCACCTCCCACTTCTCAAGAATCTTAATCAAGTCTGCGTTCAAAGGTTTTTGTTTCCCTGTTGCTTGAACGGGCTCAATTCCCTTTTGTCTTACAATCGTCATATGCTCATCAGTTCTCATGCTCAAACTTTTACTCTAAGGTTCAATTGCCGGTTTCCCTTGCATGGGCGGCACTTATCTGTTTGTTTGTTTGAGTTTCTATTATGGTTTCTGAAGCTTACTTAGTCAGAATTCAGTTTTGTAATGGGCAACACTTATCTGCTTATTTGTATGGGTCCAGTCATACTGTCATGGTATTTGAAGTTATTCTGGTGAGTTTTCAGTTTTGTAATGGGCGATTGCTGCATCTCTGGGCTAGACACTGTCGTGGTCTTTGAAGTTCTACTGGTTAGTTTTCAGTTTTGTAATGGGCGAATGCCGCATCTCTGGGCTAGACTTCTCGAGGCCACAACCTCTCTGTAAAATTTTTGGATCAATAATAGGAGTAGACAAATTCAGAAAAAAAAAGAATCTGAAATTAGACTCATGATAAATTCTTTAATTAATGAGGGTATGTGGTAAGAAAATAGTGTATCAATGTACTTTCCTTTCATTTTTTTTTTTTATTTTTTTATTTTTTTTTTTAAATTTTAATTTTTTTCTAGTAACTTGTATAACCAATGAAATGTTTTAAAACATTTTTTTCCTTATTTTAAATTGATAATTATTGTATTTTTTTTTTCTAGAAATTTGTATAACCATGCAATGTTTTAAAACATTTTTTTTCTTATTTTAAAATTGATATTAGAGTAAATTATTTGATTGTAATTTTGATAATATAATTTAATAAGTACATTGAGTGAGATTCACAATATCCACTTATTTATAATTATATATATATAAAAAAGTGTAATTTATTTATATTTATATTTATAATTAACCCAACAAAATTATTATCAGTATACATCTATTTCTATATGAGATAATGTAATAATTTTTTTTTTTTTTTTTTTTTCTCTATATTCTCAATCAAATATATATATATATATATATATATATATATATATATATATATATGTCATGTTATAACAATACAGGGTTCCTTTGTCATAACAATGACCTTCCTTCAAGGATTTCCATCTTCAATAGCCATCATGTATCATGTATCATACACATACAGTGGCAATATATATTCCAAGTCTAATTCATAAATTTCATAAGTATGAGATTCCTTCTCATGGTGTTTGGCTCTTAGCGTAGTACCTAATATTTCTTACATAATTACACTCATTTTCATATTTGAGACCATTCCACCTACAACCTAAATTTTTTAATCAACCAAAAAAAAGTGATTATCTATGCCTATAATCGTTTCTTTCAATATTTACTACCATCCATGAGGTGTTCTCAGAATAATATTAGCAAACTAATAATTCAATCATTTTTAGTTGTTAATCATACTCATTTAAATGGAATTATGTTTCAATGTACATGTGTTACTTAACATACCTACCATTACAAGATGAAACTAAATATTTATTCCAATAAACCGATGTGCTGATATTCATGATCACATCTACTCAATCGATCCCTGTGGCTTGATTTCAAAATCATATATTTCTATATCATGTATTCCACCACAATCAATTGGAAGGTCTAACCAATAACTCAACACATCATCTAGTCACCCTCCCATATGTACCTTGTACTACAAGGAAATTCCTTTCTCTACTATATATTACCTTAGAAATCATCTCCTTTATAGGTTCTCCTCACTATTTGCCAGAAGGTTATAGTCTACAATGGAAATATAAGCAAGGAGACAAGTGGACATTTGTGTATTACTATATCCTTCCATATCCATCAACAATATGGTCTCACACATTAGCTCTATTGGAATTCACTATCATGTGTTATACAAATTCATAACATGATTTTGTTACCCTTTCACTCATTATAAGTGAATAAATAATGAGATACTAATTCATGGTTGAATCAAAAGGATTATAAAAATCTTGTCATACGAAAATATTCTTCATTCATCATATCCAACTTAGGTATCATTATCATACATGCATTCAATCATAAAAAATAAATGAATACATAAAGTATGCATAAAGGAACTATTACTCCCATCATTACAAGTCATATATATTGGCACGATTAATCTTCACATTTGGATAGTTTCCTCCAGCATTCCCGATGTTAATTGATCATTTGATGTCTCGTGGGAAATCAGATGATCCCTTATCAACCTCTTGAAAAGCATCCTATCATATTTATCCTTTTCACAAGGTTTTATATCATAGGCTACTTCATCATCAACGTTTTCAACCATTGTTGAGATTTTTTTTTGGAATAAACTATGTGTCAATATTTGAAATGTCCAATGTTTCGAGTGGACACTCCACCCGTCATCAAGGAAAAAAAAGAAATAAAATATGAGGCAGGTTTTGTAATGAAAAGAGAATACAAAGGTAACAGAAAGGAGTTAACCATGAAATAAGAAAATGGGTTCCAAGGAATGGAAAAGATCTTTAAATAATATAAAGAATAAAATATACCTTAGGAGAAATTTGAGACATAAATTATTAAGAAGCCAACGGAGAAAAATATTTATAAAATAATTAAAGGTTTCAAAAAAATATTAAAATATGGATTAAAATATTAAATCAATATTTTTAAATTCAAGTTATTTTGGATTCATCAAAATTGTTTCAACAAGCCATGCGCTTTGCTGAAACAATGTGGAAACAATTTCATGTTTTGGAGAATCCTCTATAATATGGTGCGATAACAAGATTATGGAATATTTTAGATGCTAGCTAATACTTACAAGAAAACATATCATAATATTTAAAATTAGAATGTTTGTGTCACACCATGATTTTTTGATCAATAGAGGATGAGAGGATGTTTAGTGCACTATCATATTTAAAGTCAAATTTGAGGAACAAACTTGATAAACATATGGATATATGCCTAAAATTATATGTAACAAAGTATGACATTAACTATTTTCCATATGAAAGAGCACTAGCTCTTTGGAAATCATATTGTGATAGAAGGGGCGAAGGCAATACAACAAACTTCTCTAATAAAATCGATATTGAACATGATATTTTGGGGTATCAAAATTACAGTTTACGTGGAAAAGATTTTTTTCAGAATGAAGTAAAAGAAGACGAAATTGAGAAGTGGAAAATTGATATACCACAATATTTTATCTATTCAAATATATATGAAGTCCCAAAGGACACTTATTTTGGTATACTTGTTCCATAGGTTGTGTAAGAAAAATTGAATGGAATAGTACAAATGAGGTGATTCCTTTTATTTGATTAAATTTGTTGTTCCTCTATTTTTGGTGCAGGTTCTAAATTATTTATCACAACAACATTACTAATAATATATGCCAATTTGACATTGCATTTGAGGTAATAACATGTTCTATACTTTCTATTCTTTATTGTAACATTGAATCCATATTTCCTTGCTACAATGTTTTTCAAGATTGACATCTTGATAATTTACTATTACTTTATCCCTTTATTGTATGTGATAGAAAATGAAGCAATAATTTTATGAGGTGAGGATCTATATTTTTACATAGGTAGTGTCCTTGTATTAAAGGATAAATAAGTACTTTAACAAGGCTTTTACTAAGCAAGAATGGGTTCATTTCAATTAGATGAGTTTTTCTTTTTTTGTAGCTCTAATATCTTGGTCACTCTTAATGGTTTGTTTGTTTGTTGCATTTGGATCATTTTTCCAAGTTTGAAAATTTTGGGTTTATTTTGGTTAAAAATTATGATATCTTAAATTCTTCTAGTTTTTATTTGATGTTTAATTAATCCTTTTGTTAAGGCATGATTTGTTTCATCTTATTTTATTGATTTAAGGGGTTCGGTTAAAGTTAAATACCTTTGTTGAGTAAAAATATATTTTGTTTGTTTTTTTGTGGTGTTCATTTGAGACTGATATGGTATTAGGATTAATATATGACTTCACTTATTATCTAGGCATTCAATATGTTTTACATAATTATTATTATTTTATTTATATATTTGATTATCCAAGTATATGTTTTATTTTATTTTTATTTTTATTTCCTCTCACATTGTGGTGTCACAAAAGAATATTCACCTTTTAGAATATACTATTTTATTTTATATTTTCTTTAAAAATACTTATTGTTTGTTAAGAGAGGAAAATGAGCTTTGCTTACTTAAGTGAAGAAAAAAATGTTCTATGCACTAGGATCCTATGTGTTCATCATATAAGTCATATTATCATGAGAAGGACATTCATCTAATGCAATTATACTTTGATACCAATACAAAAAAATATCACATGTAATTAGTTGAGAACGATAGATTGTTTAGTGTAGTATTATTCTTGAAATGAAAAGCCCCTTGATGATCATTGTTTTGTGACATATTATTCCAAGTAATGAACATGCATAGACTATTTTTTATATTTGTGTTAGATTTTTTAACTCACCCATTGTAGATTTTTAATGAGCTTGTGTTATTACCTTTTTTTTCATCGTGTAGGAAATTAAGTTTCAATGCATATTCATATTCCATTCATTCTCATTTTTTATTTTGTGTGATTTCAAATAATTTTTTACCAAGTCAACATTATTAGAGTTGTTAAATGTAGAATCAATTGCAACAACAAATACAATAGTTATGATCCAAAAGTAGGTGAAAAACCTACATATTATGATGAAACACAATATTTTAAGGTTGTTGGTTTATTTGAACTTGAGGAATTAGAGAAGTATCTACCTTTTAGAAAAGTGATGTATAAGAAAGCAAAAGAATTTTATGTAAATATTCATCATTTTGATATAGTTATTCCTAGACCTTATTTTCATGTGAAGCCTATAGAATATGAATTACATAGAATATGGCAGGGTTATCTAGATGCGTAAAGACCAAGTTTGAGCAAAAGAATTTATTTGGTTCAACATCACATGCCTTTGGGGGTGCCTTTCCAATTAATTTCCCCTTGGGATGTGATAAGAAATTGGTGGTAAAACATAATAAAAACATGAAAACATATTTTCAATAGTGTATTATAAGAACCTAGAGCAACATTACCCGTGATTTTTCTTTTCCAAAACATGGAAAATTGTATATCATAGTTTTTAAATAAATATTTTTCTTATTATTACATATGTTTCTACACATTGGTAACAAATCACTAATATTTTACAATGTTTTCTAATTTTTTAGAAGATTAATCAATAATTTTGAATACTTTATAACCTAGTGAAAAATTCGCCAATACTTACGAAAATTTTATAATTTAGTGAAAGATTCGCCAAAAAATAATATATGTATATTATATTAATGAAAAAATAGCCTATACATTTTTCTATATACATTGGGGATTCACCCATTTATTATACATATAAATTTGGGGGGTTTCTTAAAATTTTCCTTGGCTCAAGATCATGTGTCGGGTAGTTCTACTCGTGCTCGTTTAGTTTTCACGACTCATAGCACACCACCTGTCCATCCTGCATAAGGACTCCACCAAGTATTTTCTTGCAAGAATCTGTACACACTACAAACTCCTTATTGAGTTATGTAATATTTAACATTGGAGCATGTGTCAACAACTGCTTAAGGTTCTCAAAATTGGCCTAACACTCTTATATCAAATCAAACATCTTACCCTTTCTCTACAATTATGTAATCATATAAGAAATTTGTGAGAAGTTCCTATGAACCTCTTGTAATATCTTGCCAATCCCATGAATGATCTCACCTCATATACACTCTTAGGAGCTACCCACTCCATGATGGTCCTTATCTTTTCTGGATCTAGTGCAATTCCCTCCTTGGAGACAACATGTCCCAAGTAGTGTACCTTAGTCTAGAAGAAGCTTCATTTGTTAAGCTTAACATACAATTGATTTGCTCTCAAAAAATTCAACACTACTGCCAAATTCTTGGCATGCTCTGCCTGATTTTTAGAATACACCAATATGTCATCAATAAACACAATCATAAACTTGTCCAAATAAGGATGCAACACATTGTTCATCAAACACATAAATGTAGCTGGGGCATTAGTCAAACCGAATGGAACTACAAAAAATTCATATTGCTCGTACCTGGTTCTGAATACGGTCTTGTAGATGTCCTGCTCTTTGATGTGTACCTAATGATAGCTTGATCTCAAGTCGATCTTAGATAACACTGTTGCTCCCTTCAGTTTATTAAACAAATCATCAATCCTCTATAATGGGTACCTGTTCTTGATGGCCCCTTTTTTCAACTACCTGTATTCAATGCATAGTATAAGAGTGCCATCTTTCTTCTTCACGAACAACACCACTGCACCCCATGGAGATACACTTGACCTAATGTACCCTTTTTCCAACATTTCCTTCAATTGCAATTTCAACTCTACCAACTCTGGTGTACTCATCCTGTAAGGTGCCTTTGATGTTGTAGCTGCCACTGACATCAACTTAATATAAAATTCTACTTCCCTATGCGGTGGAAACTCTGAAATATTTGATGGAAACACATCCTAAAACTACTTCAAAAATGGATACCTTCTCAAAACATCTACATCCTCAACCTCCTTACCTTTGTCACTAGAGATATGAACTGCAAATAGTACACACCCTTTCTTATGACAACGCTTAGCTTGCATGGTTGTCACCATCCTAAATAATGTGGCTTTCTTATTTCCCTGCAAGAATCTTGGCTCCCCATTGTCATCCAAGCATTCAATAGCTTTGTCATAGAAATCTACCTTCGCCTTGTGAAGATATAACCAATCCATACCCAATAGAATATTTTATGAACCCAATGGAAATATGTTCAAGTGTGTTGCTATAGGCATTCCATTTAACTCAAATGCACAAGGTCTTACCCAATGGTGAACTCTTTTCTTCGTACCTGTGGCTAGTTGCACTAACCATGATTTTGCATGCATTTCCTTACTCAAACCACACTTATCCACTAGGTAAGGATTAATATAAATATATTTAGATCTAGGTTCAATCAAAATAGAAACAACTTGATTACAAAGCTTACCGTCCATCTGAACGATAGAAGCCTGATGATTTACCTGCATGTTATCAACAACTGCATAAATCCGAGGAATGTTATGCCTGACATCTTCCACTGTCTGTGCATCATGCTCACTGTAAGTTTGTGGCCTACCACCCTGATATTGTGTACAATCCCTCCTACGATGATCTCCTACACAAGTCTAAAGCCTCATTGGCTCCCTATTCTCACTCTTATTCTGTTCCTCTGACCGAAATCCTTTTCCTCTTCCAGATGTATTGAAATTATTAGGTGGGGAAACATTATCCTTGTTACTTGTATCATGAGGCATTTATCGCTTCTTGTCCCATTTTTCTTTATTCTTTTCATTACCTTTCCAATCTGGCTTACTTTATGATCTTCGCTTTGATTTCTCATAACAATGCTTGAGTTTCCAGATAGCCTCCTCCAATGACCTAGGCTCATCAAACTCAATCCTATCTCTGAATGCAATAAACAACCCACTAATAAATCTTTGAATATTGGCCTTCTCCTCCTTGAGGTAAGGCACATATCTCAGTAACTCCAAGAACCTGCTAGTATACTCCTCATCTGCCATGGAACCATCTTCAAATCATAAAACTCCTCTGCCTTGTCATCATAGTATCGCTCTGATATATAATTCTTCTAGAATATCCTTTCAAACTCACTCCAATTCAACTCCTGCTCATAAATATCTTTGATGTTCTTCACATATCCCCACCAAATTTCTGCTCTACCTCTTAGGTTGAATGTAGTTATCCTAGATTTCATATTTTTCTGAGTAATCATGCAATCTAGAAAACTTCTTCATGCCAAGCAACCATGCTTCTGCATCCTTTGGTTTCTTCATCTCTCCGTCAAATGTAGGTGGTTTTTCCTTTTTAAACTCATTCGAAAAATATCCCCTGTCACTCCTCCTATAAGGATGATACCAATGACTATCATGATCCCTATCTAAACCAGAACTAGAATGATACTTGTGTATATCACACCTCCTATCCATAGTGTCCAAAAATATTCCATCTTTAACCATATCATCCCTATCTGACCTGTCACCACCAGGAGACCTATTTCCATATGCTCCATTGGTCCTATCCTCCTGCCCATAACTAATCCTAAGTGGCCCATATTTCTGCAACTATGACAAGCTTTGAAGGATGGTTGGATTAACCTCTACTTGCTTTTCCTATTCTTATATAATTTTATCACTGTCTGCCTTACAACTCCTTATTTACTCCTTTAAAATTCTCAATGTATCTTCCAAATCAGATGAATTTCCAACACCACGCTGCTCATATGACGTATGGAGAATCTCTATAGTCTACCATTATGCTATTCATATTTTATTTATTCCTGCAATGTAAAATATGTCAGCTAAACCAATTCATAAATAAACCAACGTACCTTAGTGTAATTTGGGGAGGATATATCCTACAAATCAACCAATCAACAAAATACATGTATATACATAACCATATCAACATATAAACTTGTAACACATGGTATATTAGTGCATAAACATCACTCTAGTTGGCTTACAGTCATGAATGCATAACCATACCAATTACACAACATGACCTAATTCATAAACATACCAATGCAACTTGACCATACCCATCACAAGCACAAGTGGCATGTAACTAAGCGTGAATGACCAATGCATGTTCAACATACAACATCACACAAGCAAGCATACATGGACACTAAAAAAGCATGACCATTACGTAACCTAGCATACACAAGAAATGCATATAAAACATGTAACAATATGTAAGCTAATGTGCGCGCACAATACACAAACATGAACAACACATAATCAGTCATACACACATGACCACATTTTAACAACAACACCATCAACCCCTTCATGGCGACACCATTGCCACAATGAAAAACACAAAACAGATGCAAAAAAAACATAAAGCATAGGTATGAGAAACCCATAAGCAATTGACAAAAGCATGACCAACACATCTCCCATCCAATCCAAGGGTTGAACCATGCTCTGATACCACTCTGTAACACCGTCTTCCCACATCTAACCAAGTAACCAGCCAATAGGGGTAAACATGTGATGAGAAGCTACTAATATGAGATTCAACCTCCTATATGACCTTGAGGAAGTGGAACAGACAGAAACCTAAAAAAAATACTTTACGCTGCATCAACAACACCTCCAAGAGGTAACCTAACCTCCCAGACCCCTGAACCCTGAAGGGGAATTGATTTTTGACGAAATTTAGCCTTAGATGTAGGTATGTAAGGGAAAGGGAGTGGCTAGTAACCTATAGCCACAATAATTCCTTGGCAAGGTCACGACCAAGGACCCAAAAGGCCAGTTTTGTGCCTGCAACTCTAGGATTCGTGCCACCTTTTTAGCCCCAGAGCCTAGGTCACTACCCATAACTTCATGAAAATTTAGAAGAGGTTAAATAAAATTAAAATAAAGGTATGGAATCAATCACATCATCAAGAACTAATTTGGAGCCTCCTAGCCACGACAATAATTCCATCAAACATGTCGCAAACATTGCAACTACAGGTATAAACAACAGATTTCAACATAGGGGTCTCTTACAAATCTGAGAATAGCTAATAAAAATTTCTCCCCTACATCATAAGCTACAATACAGTCTATTTGACCATAGATACATTGAGCATTCATTTACAGGTAAAACAATAGATAGAGCCATACATCATCATTGATCAAATACATGCTTATAACGAGCATAATAACAACAAAAATACAATGGATCTAACATCAAATAAATCTATACATAAATCAATAAATTTTCATACCGAATACTAAAGGAATGATATCTTCATTACTTAATGTAAAAATCAACGGGAGATGGGACTTCCACGTTCCACTCGACCATAGATTGGCTGAGCCAGGTCTCACTTCAACCAATCACCCCCATGGCATATTCCAAGCACGAATGTGGGAATTTATCAAACACATCAATCAACACCAAAACAGGGCTCCAGAGATCAAACTGTCTCAACCCCAAAAACTATGATTCCGCCTCATGATCAGACATCACTAACCATTGCGGATTAGTCTCCACCCAAGCTGCTCCAGGGATCTAGTGTGTTTTTTCCAACCAAGGCTCCAGGACTAGTAACTCAACCTTAGTTTTTCCCAAGCTCTAGAGAATTTGTCCAACCAAGGCTCCAGGACTAGTAACTCATCCCAACAGTTGTTCATCGAGCTCCAGAGCATTTTTCCAACCAAGGCTCCAGGAACTAATAACTAAACCCAATATCTAAAGGAATCATGAGAACCAACCATAAAAAAATCAATGGAAATAAACTCACAATACCATGGCTGTCCAGGAAATGGCAAGGCTAGGAAATCCACATGCATACAACATGCATGCCAAAAATAGTGAGGAACACATACATGCAACTCGGTACCTGTAATAAAATCCCATTGTAGCTGTTGATCCCGATGACCACCTATTGTTAGTCGGATAAATCCCTCTTGCGGACAAGAGCAACCTCCCTATAATACTAAAGGAAAACTATAAACAAATAGACAAAATAATATATCTTTCCTTATCCTATAACCAAAGCATGAAACATGTAGTATGCAAAGGATCACTTACCTATTGACGAAGTGCTTGTAGACGTCCTTTAAGTGCTTTCCATAACCAGATTTTCCTCAATGCTTTAGAGTCTTTCCAAATTCTTTCCACATCTTCTCCATGATGCTCCAAAATAGATCTACATAGATAAAGACATTCAAAGAGATCAAATCATATTGCATATAAAATAAAAGGTAATGAAATCCCTAATCTAGCATACAACATATAAACGAATCAATAATCAGTTATAAACCATGTGAGTGATCAAGGAATCCCACAAATAACATCAACAACATATGCAATTAGGAAAGAACAATTAATTTGCATTAAAAATCAAAGGGAAACAAGCTTACAACCTAGTTGCCTTGATGTCACATGGCTCTTCCAATGGCCTCATTTCCTTCCCTTGATGACAAGCTCTTTAGACCCAAAATCAACAACATAAGTTTACAAATCAAAGTCTCAATAGTCTCCCATTACTTTAGTCCTATGCTCAATTTATAGGAAGGATGAGGAGGTTTCTAGTTCCACTTCTCAAGGGATATGATCCTTTAGAAAATGACATTAGTTCCATATACCAATGGATGAGGCGTAGGTATGTAGTGGTTCGAGGTTTATAATTTGGATAAGATTCCTCAACCAAAGCTTATAGAAGTTACTTTTTTTTAACCTAAATGAACAGATCTAAAAAATTTATAGTGGAAGAAACTGCGCAGTTTACAGTGGAAGAAATTTTGCATGCGTGGGTTTTGTTTAGGAAAACCAAGTAGATGCTCAACAATGATTTTAAAGAAGTGAAAACCAAAATTCCTTTTGTCCCAGGTATTATTTTAATTCAATATTCATAGGGGATTCACTTGAGACACTCCATCAGATGGCAAGATATCTGAATCGACAATCATGGTGAAAAAATTTAGTGTAACATATTTCCCCCTAAAGTGCAAATCCGAAAAATATGTTTGATGACTGAAGCACTTTATCATGTCAAAGGTTCAGATTAGAGACCAATTGGTTGAGGAATCAAAACAAATAATCAAGGATTACCATATCATGCTTTCATATAAACATCACTGAGGTAGGCATTACCATACTCGGAGTAAACATAAATCGCTGAACCATTAGGGAAATACATAAATATCCATGTCAATAGTAGAAATAGTATGGACGTAGCCATCAATGGATCTATATTTACAATCATGAATATTTAATAACTCCACATAGCCTAGATGGATGAAACTATATCTAGGGTCTTGATCTCCATCTCTCAATCCATAGTATGAATCTAACCATGTGAGTGAATGTCTTGAAGTCAAACATGGTAGAGACCACTTGATTACCGATCAATGATGAACTATTAACTAGTGCGAGAGAAACCACCATTAATGTCAATGGTCCTCAAGGTGATCCCAGTACAAAATATGGAGTGTCATTAAATATTTTGAATTCAACTACTCATAGAATCATTCGATCGAAGGTCAATGATGAGAACCTATCGTCGAAAGCAAGAAACCTGCCATTAAGGCATGTAGGACTCAGGGTACTGAAAACGGTTTCTAGATCAACTTCCTAGATACAGGAAGCGATCTGTCGCAGGAGGGCCTACGACACGAAACTTCATGTTAAGTTTTTCAGAACAATATGGAGTGATTCAGGACTGACTCAAGGATGACCAACACGATTGAAGGTTATGAATAACAAGGTAATTTTGACTGAGGTTGGAATTATCTTGAACATATTGGCAACACAACACTTGAATTGGCAACATTTGACTCAACGATAATACCCAAAAATAGCTGAAGAATTTCAAAGAGGTTCGATTAATTGTGAGACAAATGGATTTCCCAACCCAGACATAGATGTGACAGAGTGTCATGTTCAAGAGCGACATACTGCTTTTAATAATACAAAAATGAATGTTCTTTCCCAATTTTCCCCAACCATCACTAGAAAGTACCTCTTTATTTTTACACAAGCTTGAGGAGGATAACATATTCTTTTTGTGTAAGCTCATCCTTCAGATGAGTCCTCTGAATTATTTTTAATGAACCCTAGGAAGGAGTGGTTCAGTCCCATTGTAATCAATGGGTCCTACATTGTTTAAGTTTTATGAGTCTAGTGTAGGGTTAACTCAATGTTGTTTTAATATTCAAAGAATTTGAAAATGCACAAAATGAAAACTCATGTTTTTCTTTCAATGTAAATTTTTAAGGAGCCCAAAGAAAGTAAAACTTGGTGTTTTTTAGTTTTAGGGAGTATGGAGAAAAACATAAGTAAACTCCATAGTGTTATTTTTCGTAAATTTAGTCCCTCAAGCCCGAAAAAGGATAAATAATGTAGGGGAGAACTCTATTGACCATGCTTAGTCAACATATATCTTTTTCGTAAATAATCTAGTTCAGTCTGGAAAAGGGGTAAACTTATATTGAATAGACGACTATTCATTTAATTTTTTGAGTTCAAATAGTCAAGTTCTCGGAAATCTTTTCATGTTTAGAGAGTCTGAAAAGGGCTTAAAAGAGAAATCTAGGGTTTCGACTTTTTGTAAGTTTTAATGAGTTTTAAAAAGTGATAAAAGTGTATTCATATGGCCGAATTTAAATTTAATTTACGAGCAGAAAAAGGCGGGAAGAAATCGACATTTTCATGTGTTTTACAAGAATGAAAAGATAGCAAAAGAAGCTTGGGATTTTCATGAGTTTAACGAGTCTTGAAAATAATAACCGAAATGGACTCGAGATAGGTTTCATTTTTATACAAGATTGAAATAGAGAAAAGGTATGGTGGAGAATGGTTTCAGTTTTACACAAGCTTAAAATGTAGGAAAATTGTGCTTGAGAGTGGTTTCATTTTTACACAAGATTGAAACAGAGAGAATTGCGCATGCAGAGATAAGTTTCAAACATGTGCATGTGCCCCCCAAGCATAACCTGTAAAGGCACATGCCCTCCAAGCTTCATTTCATTCACCTAAGTAGACTATAGGGTACTAATAGCCAGATGGAATGAAGGTTCATTTACGAGATTAGATGAAAGACTCAACTTCACATTTACAAGATCTAGTCAAAGACTTGACTTAATTAGGGGAGTATTTGTTTCATTTTTTAACGAGCTTGACATAGCAAAAGAAATATGCTCGTGAAACCTTGTTTCAATTTTTTAATGAGCTTGACACAAGATAAGGAACTATGCTCATAAGGACCTGATTCATTTTTTAACGAGGTTAACACAATAAAAGAACTATCCTCATGGAAACTTGTTTCATTTTTTAACAAGGTTGACACAATAGAAGAACCATCCTCATGGAAACCTGTTTCATTTTTTAATGAGGTTGACACAATAGAAGAACCATCCTCATGGAAACCTGTTTCATTTTTTAACGAGGTTGACACAGTACAAGTACTATCCTCATAGGGACCTATTTCATTTTTTAACGAGGTTGACATAGTAAAAGAACCATCCTCATAAGAATATGTTTCATTTTTTAATGATGTTAACATAGTAAAAGAACTATCCTCATGGGAACCTGTTTCATTTTTTAATGAGGTTGACATAGTAAAATAACTATCCTCATAGGGACATGTTTCATTTTTTAATGAGGTTGACACAGTAAAAGAACTATCCTCATGGGAATTTGTTTCATTTTTTAACGAGGTTGACATAGTAAAAGAACTATCCTAATGATTACATGTTTCATTTTTTAGAGAGGTTGACACAGTAAAAGGAACTATCCTCATGGGATCAGTTTCATTTTTTAATGAGGTTGAAACAGTGAAAGGAACTATCCTCATGATGAAATGTTTCATTTTTAACAAGGTTGACACACTAAAATGAACTATCCTCATGATGACATGTTTCATTTTTTAACGAGCTTGACACAGTACGAGGAACTATCCTCATTGAAACTTGATCATGGCTTCCAAATGGAAGAAACACATGTCAAGGGACACACCTTGATTCCAAGAGGTCTTCATCAGATGGAAGAACTATTCTCTCGAAGGAACACATGTCAAGGGACTCAATAGGGATAATAACATCACGTTAAAATTCCCCCATAGGGTTTACCATGTCAATTACTGGATCTAAGTCAAAAGAAGTCGAGCAAATAATGAGAGGCTCGCTTACATTAGTAACTGAAAACATGGGATTGGTTGCCACATAATTAATCTGTGGCGGGGCAGATACCACTTCCATATAAGTAACATGAAGGGATGTCGGATGACTGGTAGACGAATCAAGACCAACGAATGAAAGCTAGTCAACAATCACAATTTTTCCATTGTGAGGGAAAGACATCATGCAAAATAGTGTCGATATGATAGATTGCATTGCATAAACATAATATCGCCCAAGGAGAAAAATGAATTCCAAGGGGCCTTGGACCAACATAATATCAATACAGATAGTTTTACCTTCCAAGGTAATAGGAAACTTTGGAAGGATCCCTAAAGGTTCACTAATGGATCTATTAAAAGTTGACAAATTCTGTGTAATAGGCAGAAGTTGAGGGGAACCCAAAGCTTGCTAAGCAGTTGAGGATAAAATAATAACAGAAGCACCTTCATCTACATTTTTGCGATGCACATTCTTACCACAAGCCTTAATGATTTGGAAAGGGTTGGAAGAAGGAATACGAGGTTTTGTTAGTACACTCCAATCAAAGGAAAATACCTCAGTACTTGGGGGGGATTCTGTATAAATAGGTGAAATTCCCCCTAGTGTAGAATATTCTGAAGTAACAAGAAGAACTTGAGCGGTATGAATTTCACTCTCTACAGGGAGAGGGGGATCGACCGAATGTGAAATCAAGTCGACCACTTGATCAACTAATGGTTCATCAACCTGAGTGATATGAGTTTCACTCTCCAATGAAAGAGTGGGATTGACTGTACTTGGAATTAGATCAATCACTTCGTCAAATGATGGTAGGTTTGGAGAAAGTTTATGTTAACCATTTGGAATTTTTTGGAATAGTAGGTTTTTCCAACAATTTTTAGGCTTCATAAATATGAGGGAAAAGGTGACTATGATGAATCCCTTTGCATACCCTACAAGGAAATTTGGTTTTAGTATTTTTCCCAGGAACCTGAAAATCACGAGTTGATGGATCAACAATAAGTTGATAATATTTTCCTGACCATACTTCCAAGACCTTAGGAATACCAGGACAATTGATAAGGAAGTGTTCACCTTTACAAATCTTGCAAGGGTATTTGGGCTTACGATGCATGTTGGAGGTTTCCTCAACATTACCAATACTTACAACCATGGTTGGTTGGTTGAATTATTTCTTATCTTGCTTCTTATTCTTCTTCCCTTTATTCTTATTCTTAGCCACCTGGTTACCAGCATCAAGGATTTTACCAAGCGAAGAAGAAAAAATGGAGGAAGACATGTTGGGCAAAGAAGGTAAAGGGTCAACAGGAGGTTGGTAATGCTGATATGGTGAACTCAGTTGAGATGAATCATTCAGTTGATGATCCGAATTTATGCAGCAACGCAAAAAAATACACATATAACCATAAATACCAATATGCAGCAAAAATGACACTTGATTTCATTAATATCAAAGAACTAAAATTTGTTTACAGACAGAATGGAAATAAACTAGCTAGGGCGCTAGAAGCTTATCTCTAAGAAGAGATGTGGAGACTACAGGTCTTTGAACTCTGTGTTACAATGAGGCTCGAAGGCCTATATATTATTGAGAAACAATGGAAAACCATAAACATCCAAAAACCTAACCCTAGGATATGAAACACCAGACTATGGGCCTCGTCGTCGTAAATTGGTACATCAATTTCTCAGGGTCGTAACTTTTGCATACTATCTCCTTTTGACGCACATGATACATCGTTAGAAATATATATCTGAGGAATAATACTATCGACAAAAAATATCATTCTGGAAGAATCATATTTTCCAAAGGTTTCATGCCCAAAAAACATTGTTTAGGGTCTCAAAACAGCTCTGAAATTTTAGGACCCGAAAATCTGCCAAAAATAGTAAATTGTGATACAATTAAAGAAATTGAAAAATTAAAAGAAATAATGGTGGGGGTCCAAGTGGAATAGGCAGGTGGCCACCAATATCCACCTAGATCATTCCTCCCCCGTTAGGAAGCAATGGTCCCGATGGCATTGAGTTCCTCCATGAGATGAGGAAACTTCTATTGAATTTGGTCCCTAGTGAGCCACTTTCCCTGGTGAAGGAGTTGGCCTACTATGACAACTCGATAAAGCTGGATCCTCTGCTAGTAGGTGTTCTTGATCTCTGTGTCCATAATCTGATTAGTTGTGGCTTGTTCCATGCAGTCTGGGTTTAACTCTGTTGGTGTGAGTTGTTCTGCCATGTCAGATGTGTCTAGTAGAGGTGGAAAGTAGGGTCAAAGGCGGTCCACATTGAATACTGGGTGCAAAACAAGGAATGGTGGAGTACCGAGCTCAAAGGAATTATCCCCTATAGACTTGGTGATGGTGTATGACCCATATCAGAGTAGGCGAAGCTTGTGGTGAGGTCCAATGAGGCGCTCCTTCTGCAAATGTAGCCACACTTTTTCACCCACCTGGAAGTTGTGTGGCACCCGATGTTGATCATGTTGCTGCATGTACTTAGCATTGGCTTTGTCCAATATGTCATGAACCTATTGGTGGATGTGTTGAATGCACTCAATGAAGATGTTCACCTTGGCAGCTTCAGACTAGACATGAGCCGAATCAGCCTGAGTAGCTGCAAATGGCATGGCTACATCATTGGGACATAGTGGTTGGAATCCCAAGCCCACTTGAAAGGGGTTGTGGTCAGTTGAGATGTGGAGGGCCCGACTATGGCTATTTTGTATGTAGGGAAGGCTCTCATCGCATGTGCGTGGATGCTTTGAGTTGTACATGCGCAAAATGTGTACGAACATCCTGTTGACAACCTCTATCTAGCCATCAATTTGGGGATGGAAATTTGTGGAATTGGTGAGCTTGGTGTCAAGAACTGACCAAAGGTTGGACAAAAATTACCGAGGAACCTGTTGTCCTGATCTGAGATGATATATTGTGGGATCCCAAAGTGTACCCACACTTGTTCAAAGAATAGTTTAGCAATGGATTCTGGTGTGATATTCTTCTTGCAGGCTGCCATAATGGCCATGTTCGAGAATCTGTCGATGACCACGAAAACACATTCGTTTACATGCTTAGTAGAAGGAAGGCCTGACATGTAATCCATGGATATGGATTCCCAAGGTAGACTAGGGGTAGGCAACGAAGTATAGAGGCCTTGCTTCTTGATGGTCGGTTTGGAAATGGCACAGGCAGTGCAGGATCTGATGTAATTACCGACATCCTGTCGAAGGTTTGGACAATAAAAATAATTTTGTAGTACGACCACTGTTTTCTCAACCCTGAAATGCCTAGCGACCCGACTGTAGTGCGTTTACCAAATCATCTTGGCACCCTCGCTTGAAGGAACACAAAGGTCTCCTAGGTGACATAGGAGTTCATCCTGGAGGTGAAAATTTGGAACTCGATTACCCTCCAAGAGCGTCTTGTATGTGTGGCTGAATTATGGATCACTCTTGTAGAGAAGTGGCCAATCAGAAGTCTTGTGCCCACAATGAGTTGAGAACGGTGGTTATCCCCACGATCGGTGGTCGACTGAGGCAGTCTGCAATTATTGGTGTTGCCCTTCTTGTATTTAATGTTCAAATGAAACTGTTGCTGATATGTGGACCACTTCTAATGGTGATCATTTTGCAACTTACCTTGTGTTTGTATGAACTGCAGGGGTTGGTGGTGTGTGTGGATGATCGCTACCTTCCCCAAAATATAATGCTTCCATTGTCGACAAGCCTGCATTATGGAATACATCTCTTGGTCATAAGTGGTATACTTCCAGACTATGTCGGATAATGTCTCATTGTGATATGCCATATGATGTCCCTGTTGAGTAAGAACTTCCCCAGTAGGAGGGTTAGAGGCATCCATCTCGATTTTAAATGGTTGTTTCAGGTCTGGTAATGTGAGCACTATGGCAAAGAAAAGGCGACATTTCAATTATATGAACACCTTTTGTTGAGGTTCCGACCAAAATAATTTTTCTTTCACCCTTTCCTTGGTGACTTGAATCAAGGGCCAAGTGATATGAGATAATCCCAACACGAACTTGCGATAGAAATTAGCAAGACCCAGAAAGCTACAAAGCTCTGTTAGAGTGGTTGGGGCTAGACAATACCGAATGACTTGGATCTTGGTTGGATCCACATGCACCCTACACTCATCAATAATGTATCCCAGATACTAAACTTGGGTCATTCCAAAAGTGCACTTCTCCAAATTGGCACACACCTTGTGTTGTTGTAGTGTTTGGAGGACTTGTCGGATGTGGTGGAGGTGCTCTTCCCAAATCTGGCTGAATATAGGGATGTCATACAAGTACACTACTATAAATTACTTGGTGAATGGCCACAAGATATCATCCATCAGCCTCATGAAGGTTGCAGGAGATTTTTTCAACCCGAAAGGCATGACCAACCATTTGAAAGGCCCTCCTTGGCTCCGAAGGCAGTCTTCCACACATCGAACGGTTTAATTGGTACCTGGTGATACCCGGACTTCAAGTTGATCTTGACGAAATATTTCTCCCCTTTGAGTTGGTTCAGAAGGTCATCAATCTGTGGGATCAGGTACCTATTCCAAACAATGATCTTGTTCAATGCTTGATAGTTAATACAAAGTCTACAAGTCCCATCCTTCTTCTGCACCAACATGACCGGGATCCCATAGGGTGATGAACTTGGCCAGATGTGACCTTTCTGGATCAACTCCTGAATCTGCCTCTTGATTTCATCGTTCTCCAGAATAGAGTGCCGATATATCATTCCATTGGGAAATGACGCACCTGGGGTCAGGATTGATGGGGTGCTTGACCTGATAGTGCAGAGGCACCCCTGCGGGTGAGGTGAATATGTCCCCGTACTCCTCCACGACCTTGTCCATTTATTATTGTCGTGAGGAGGAGCCCTGTCTGGAGGTAATGTCTAGAGTCTTCTTCTTGCCTTGAGGGCGGATCATCAGGAAAATTTTTTTCCCAGTTTTGGAAATGTGCTTACTACGTTTTTTTGCAGTAACCAAAGTGATAGCGATAGGAAGTGGTACCTCTGGTATCCTATACAACTTATTTTTAAAAGCAAGAATAACATCACGAGGTCGAGACTCATACACAACATGTCGCTTCCACAAGTATGGTTGGCCTAATAATACATCACAAAAATCAAGAGGATCAATGTCACATAATACCTCATCAGTGAAGGGCTTGATGTTGTAGGGAAGGCGACACTTCTCGATGACATGGAGATCCCGTCCTTGGTGAAGCCACCCAATGGTGTACGAAAGTGGGTGCGATGATGTCAGAAATCCCAACCACTTCACGAACTCTACTAAAATGAGGTTCTTTTGAGTCCCAATGTCAACAATGAACTGTAGTGGGGAACCCTTTACCCACATCTGGGAGTGGAAGAGATTCTCCTCCTCCTCTGGATCTTCGGGTTCTTCCTTTTGGATCTTCGTGGTGGAAACTATGGCGTTGGGCTCTGCATTGATAATCTGCTTACCTTTGTCATTCCCTTTCTCAGGTTCTGATTCCGAGTCAGAGCATGCATCTGATTCAGAAGCCTTCATCTCGGCCACAAGTGACTGCTTGGCCCGACACTCACTTGTGTTGTGAGTGGAGCTCTTATGGAACTCACACCACTTTCCCATGTCCTTCTTCGGCTTCGTGGTGTTGTTGTTTTGTTGCAGCTTTGGTAGGTTGTCTTGGGCCACCATGCCTTGGATTTTTCCTTTTTTCCTGTGGTTTGGGGACACCTTTCCCTTGATTTTGATTCACAGATCCAAATTCTCGCTTCTTCTGTTTGAATTTCTGCTCAATCTTGGCAGCATACTGGTATGTCATACCAAGTGAGGAGATGTTGAGGAAATCCATGTCCTCCTGAATGTATTTTTGAAGATAATTGCGGTACTTCAGCACCAAATTTTTCTTGAAATCTTTGATACCCAACTTTGTGCACCGGGTATGGAATAGATTCGTCAGCTCATGCACATCTTGATCCCTTTGTTGCCGTAGCGTAGCCCATTGTATGTAATTTTCCTCATAGCTCCCCAATAAGAATAAATTTATATATGATGATATTTACTGAAATAAAAGAGATTCACATAATCAATTCCAGAAGTGAAAGACTCTTTTCGATAGATCATCAAACCAACAAAAACTCAAAACCCAAAACTGTAAAGTTAAGTTATTTTCCTGAAAAAGACAATCAAAGACACTGATGTAAATCTACGGTTGACTTTTCATAATGTAAGCTATGCAGTTGTAATCTATGAAAAATTCACTTGAAAACTATGCAAATGTAATCTATTGACACTTTTCGTTCATATTCTGAAAATGAGAATTCTATCTAAGCAAGAGGATTCTCAAACATAATATGATTCCAAATCAGCCAAAACAACCCTATTTTCATTCACCAATGTAATCTAAGGAACCAATCAAGTGTAAGTAAAGAAAATTGGGTGAAAATTCCAAAGGTCAAAAGTAAAAACACTCAAAGGTGATTAACGCCCAGACAAAATTTACGAAAAAAAAAGCAAAAATATTGAAAAGTAATTAAGAAACTGAGACAAACCTTAGAGTAATGACAAAAGGAAATAAAATTAACAATTTCTCAAAAATTAAAGTTCAAAACACCCAATCAACTAAATAGAGACTTAATGAGACTGTAAACAAGACAAATGAAAATAAAAAACAAAAAATATGGACTTAAATCAGAGAAACCCTATTTTTTTCAAAAAATTTACAGGGTTGCACAGGTAGAGAACAGAGTTCAGTGTGAATGTGCACTGTTGCTAAAGAAAAACTGCGTAGATCTACGCTCTCTGTTTGAATAGAAATCACGCAGATCGAGAAAATTAAGAAAAAATAAATACAAAGGTCTCAAACCAGAAATTTCAATTCTTAATAAGTTTTAAAGGCATCAAAGGTCACAAAAGGACACAGGATAACTCTCGTTCCCTATTGGAGTCGCCAATTCGTTAGCCGGATAAATCCCTCTTGCAGATAAGAGCGATCTTCCTAGAATCCTAAAGGAAAACTAGAAACAAATAGACAAAACAATAACTCTTTCCTTAGCCTATAACCAAAACATGAAACATGTAGTATGTGAAGAATCACTGACCTATTAATGAAGTGCTTGTATAAGTCCTTTTAGTGCTTTCCAGAACCATATTTTCCTCAATGCTTTAGTCTTTCCAAATGCTTTCCACAACTTCTCCATGATGCTCCAAAAGAGATTTGCATAGACAAAGACATTCAAAGAGATCAAAGAATATCACATATAAAAGAAAAGGTAAATGAAATCCCTAATATAGAATACAACATTTAAATGAATCAATAATAATTTATAAACCATGTGAGTGATCAACGAATCTGATAAATAACATCAACAACAGATGCAATTAGGAATGAAAAAATACTTTGTATTAAAAATCAAAGGGAAACAAGCTTACAACCTAGTTGCCATGATGTCACAAGCCTCTTCCAATGGTCTCCTTTCCTTCCCTTGATGACAAGCTCTTCAGACCCAAAACCAACAACATGATTTTACAAATCCAAGTCTCAATAGTATCCCATTACTTTAGTCTTATGCTCAATTTATAGGAAGGATGAGGAGGTTTCTAGTTCCACTTCTCAAGGGATATGATCCTTAAGAAAATGATATTAGTTCCATATACCAAGGGATGAGGCACAAGCATGTAGTGGTTCGAGGTTTCTAATTTGGATAAGATTCCTCAACCAAATGTTTTAGAAGTTAATTTTTTTTTTACCTACATTGACATACCTGCATAGTTTATAGTGGAAGAAACTATGCAGATCTGTGCATTTTACATAGGAATAAATTGCGCATGCGCAGGTTTTGTTCAGGAAAACCAAGCAAATGCTCAAAAATGGTTTTAAATCAGTTAAAACCAAAATTATTTTGTCCCTATTATTATTTTACTTCAAGCTTCATAGGGGATTCACTTGAGACACTCCATCAGATGACAAGATATATGAATCGACAGTCACGGTGACAAATTTTAGTGTAACACCTACGCTTTCCTCTCTTCCTTTGCCTTCTTGCTCCAAATCACCAAGTATCCACACTCTCCAAGAGCGCTCCTATAAAACTCTAAGTATCCAAGAGTATGAGAGAGAGACAGAGAATAATGAGAGAGCCCAAAAAATGCACTGAAAAAAGGTACCAACTGATCCTTCATTTTCCATTATTTTTCCTTCATTTTCCTCCTCAAATGCAACCTTTGAACTTTTACCTCCCTTTTCTCCTAATTACCATTATTTTCATAAATAAATGTGCCAAAAATACTTTTTTCCTCTTTAATGCCTTGGCCATATCCTTTGCCAATTTCCTTAGCCATAATAAACCATGTGAACACCCACACTAGGATTTTTTTCCCAACATTCAGCTTGGAATACATGTCCCATCAATCATGGTTATTATTTTAACTATATTACATGGAATTTTCATGAGGGATGTTACACCTCCTTTGCATCTTGCAAATTCAAGCCTCCCTCAGTGAGACAAGCAAGAAAAGGGCATGACCTTGAGTGAAACAAGAAAGGTTCCTATGTAGGTCCCCCTCTTATGTCAAACATCCACCACCCTTGCAAAACCTTCAATGCATATTAAGATCCAAGATGGATGCCATCAAGTACACCAAAAATTTCCAATCTAGATTCCCCATGGAGATCAAGTCCAATGTGTCCACCATGGATGAGACATCAAAAGAAAAAGATAGAAATTCTCTAAGGATGACCTATAGGTCAAATTCAAGGAGTGGATCCTCGGCCTCAACAACTCTTAAAAGTGTAGAATTTTTTATAGAATTGCAACTGATCAAGAAATTTAATCTAAAATCAAGAGACACAATTCTACTCTACTAATCCGCGGAATGAATTCCACAATTTGGAACAATGTGCATAGACATGAAATAAGAAAACAAAAAATGCACAATGATTTCTAGGGGAACCCAACTAGGAAAAACCCCTCAATCCTTTTTTCATTGATCAATGAATTGAGAAACTATTACAATAGCTAGCTCTAGATCTGGGCTCAACCTGCAAAAGAATAATTGTTCTCCTGCTCAATGAACAAGCTCTCACAAACACTTAGCAAAATATTTTCTTACCAAGGGCCCTGTTTCCTTGCGAAATAATGAGGAAATTAGCCCCTATTCTTTAATAATTTCCTCCAAAATTATTGCGCAATTCCCAAGGATTGATCACTGATTGCATGCGACATTTGTACAGTCAACGCTAGTTTACAAATGATGTTACATTGTCTTAGAATCTCCACCACAAATGAGAAATTTGAATTCCTTGCATGCATGGGTTATTTTTAGTTGATTGATCAATTAACTAGATTATCTCTGAGTTAGACTATTGTCCCATTGAACAACTGACCTCCAACTAGTTCTATTAATTGTTACAACTAGTTTAACTAAGTACAACTGGAAATAACTGAGCTTGATTGCTATAAATTAGCAATCAACACATGAAAACTGAACTCCAAGACCAATAAATCAAATTTACTTATCTAACTGAGTGAAAAGAGTCATGTCACATAAGTTTATTGCCTCCAAGTTGCTTGCTGATGTGGAAATTTCTATTTTTCTCAATTTGACCAAGGCTAAGTCAAATTGAGCCTTTCTTGCTACACTTCTCAACACTCCCTCTTAGAAATAAATGGATTACCAACCACCCCTGTCCTACATCTGTGGAATTCAAACTTCCCTCTTGAAAATCCTTTGTCAAGATGTCATCATCTTGTTCCCTAGTTAGAATGTATTATAGAAACATAATTCTCCTCTGCACATAGTCATGCAAATGATGATACCATATATCAATATGTTTGGACCTATCATGAAATACCAGATTCTTAGAGAGCTTAATGAAACCATTATTATCATAATATATCACTTTCGGATCCATCTCCTGATTGAATAGTCCCACAAGCATTTTCCTCATCCAGATTGCTTCACATGTTGCTGGACTTGCAACCATGTATTCAAACTATGTCAAACTGAGCATCATAGACCTCTACTTCCTCATGTACCAAGAAATAGTTGTAGACCCAACACCAAAGATAGTGACTGACGTAATTTTATTTTTGGATGGACTCCCTACCCAGTATGCATTGGTGAAACCTTGCAAATCCACTCCCTTTTTTCTTATGTACCATAATCCATATTGGGTAGTGCCTCTGAGGTACCATAAAACATGCTTTGCTACCTTCCAATACAATTTGGTTGGACTAACCATAGCTTATCTTAGTTGGTTGACTACATAGAACATATCTAGTCTTGTTTTCACAAGATACATCAGTGAACCCACTAGTTTTTGGGAAATGGTAACATCAACCTCTTCACCTGAAGTGGAATTATTCTTCAGTTAGTTGGTTGCTAGAGGTGTCTTCATGGGATTACAACTCTCCATGCAAAATATTTGCAGTATCTCGATGACATACTTTCCTTGAGACACAAACAATTCCCCATCACCTTGCCATACTTCTAGCCTAATGAAGTAGTGCATGAGACCCATGTATTTCATTTGAAATTACCTTGCAAGGTCCTCCTTCCAAGAGCTGATCAACTACTCATCACCTGTCAATATTAAATCATAAAAATATAAAACAATGATAAGAAATTTACCTTTTACCAAAATATGATAGAGGTTGAGATCTGCTTCATTTTTGGTGAAGCCCAATCCAATGAGATAACTATCAATACGAGTGTGCCAAGCTGAGGATGCTTGTGTGATACCATACAATGCTCGCCTAAGTTTGCACACATGAGAGTCCTGATAAAATTTCTCAAAACCTTCTGGTTGCTCTATGTACACTTCCTCATCATTAACACCATTGATAACTATTTGTTTACATCCATCTATTGGATCTTGTTGGGTGTGGAGCCTGATTATCTTGTTTACTTTGTATCACAACGTTGGACCCCTATACCTAAATGGGGCGTCAACGCCGCCCGAAATTAAACGCTGCCTGGGAGGTCCAGGGGGGGTGGCTGCGAATTTATGGAGCCCCCACCTGGTGGGGGGTTTTGGGGGTAGCGCCCCCGAAGCTAAAAACATATGTAAAATTGCCTTGTAAAAGTATAGTAATTTCTAGTCAATCTAGGCTGTTCATTAGATGGATGATTTGACGGTAGAATTTATGTTTAGTTTAGGGTTTTTTTCCCTAGAAGGAAACCCCTTGCTTGTATGAGGGTATTGTATTATGGCTGTGCATTGTATTGTGTATTCTCATAGCGAGAAATAGATAGGGGAGACTATGAGAGAGAATAGAGGATATTACATCAGATCTGCTGTAGGTTATGTCTCTTCATTTTGGTAGATAATAGAAAGGAAGGACTGGATGTTCAGGGTGGATGTAGCCCAAACTGGGTGAACCATGTATATCTGTGTCTCTCTGGTTTTCTGTGTTTTGTGTGCTTGTGTTTTCCGCATATTTTATGTTTCACATTTCTCTGTAATATATAATTTTCTAACAGATCTTCCACCTCATTTGCGTAACCAGTGAAATAATTGATCAAATGGATGAACACCTTGCTACAAGAGAAAATGTTTACTCATATTTAATTCTCTCAACTTAATAGAATACTTTGGCAAAAAATCTAGCCTTATACTTCTCTATGCATATGTCTCTTGCATGCTTAACTTTGAAGATCGATTTTGAACCCATAATTGATTTTTCTTCTAGTCTTGGGACCACTTTCCAAACACTATTATTTATGATGGATTCACATTCTTCCACCATTGCATCAACCCAAACTAGTTTCTCAACTGCTTCCTCAAAAGAGGATGGCTCGGTCTCTACAATCTTAGTCATTAGAGCCATGTAGCCAGTGTACCTCTCAGGTGACCTCCTTTTCTTGCGCAAATTTAAAGGAGCTCCCACATTCTCCCTCACATATTATATCAATATTTAAGCTTACTTGGTTCTTTTTCTACCTTATCTAGATGGTTCTTCTTGAGTGGATGTCTCCACTCTTCCTCCTCTATTCTCCTCCATTTTTTACTACTCCACAACTTCCCGAGGCTCCTCCTTTGGAGCTAAAATCTCCTCTTCTAGTGGGATTTGGAGCTCCCTCTCAAGAGAGCATCTACTTTCTTTCTCCTAATCAAAATTTACATCCCTTCACACAACTGTCATTTTGAGGGAAGGTAAGTACGCCCAGTAGTTGTGTGGAGTTTCAATGTAACCCACAAAAACTACCAACTATTTTTTCGGCTCAAGTTTATTCCTCAAATCTTTAGATACTTGGTAGTAAATACAGGCTCCAAAAATTCTGAAATGAGACACATCCAACTTCTTCCCTAACAAGGTCTCCTCCAGTGTAATCATACCAAGAATTTGATGAGCACTCTAGCTCTAAAATTAGATTGTTGTGTTACATGCCTCTTCCCACAAATGAAATGGCAGACCATGGTAATGTAGCATATCTCTCGCAACTCCTACAATGATCTGTTTATTTCTCTCATCTACCATATTCTGTTGTGGGTTTTGAGGAGTTTTCAGTTCTCTTTGAGTTACTTCTTTGGCACAAAATTCCTTGAAGTCATTTGAAGCATACTCACATCCATTTTCGCTTCTGAAATCCTTCACCTTCTTGCTGATCTCTTTCTCAACGAGTGCCTTGAATTCTAAAAATATTGAGAATGTCTCATGCTTCTTCTACATGAAGAAGATACAACACTTTATTAAGAAATCATAAACAAAGATAACATAGTATTTATGTCTAGCAATGGAGGTTATCGAGAAGGGTCGACAAACATCAAAGTGGACTCTCTCCACGACTGCATTTTCTTTGTTGTCTCGATCATGGAATGTGGATTTTACATACTACCCCAAGGTACAACCCTTGTAGACATCTTGCTTCTCAAGTGATCCTTTAGGGAGGAAAATAGTTATTTGATGCATAGTTTTAAGGGCACCATGGTTCAAATGACTAATTCTTTTGTGCCAGAGTTCACCAAAACCTAGACTCTACACTTTATCTGTCTTATTGCGTAATTCAACACAATGTTCCACATCAAGTTTGTATAGGTTCTTCACATGAAATCTAATCTACTTCACCTTCCTAGTGGTTATGTGTCTTGGAAATAATTTCCCTTTACTGAAGATTACATCATAGACACCGTCTTCCAAAATATCTATGGAGATGAGGTTCTTCTTTAGGCCTGGTACAAACATGACATCTTTGAGGCGAAGAGGAGATCCTAACTCACTATTAAAGGTTACTATACCAATCTCGGTAGCACTGTACCTTCCGTCATCTCCAAGATCAATATGCATATGGATATATTTCTCCTCCAGGTCACTGAAAAAAATCTCTACACCATGTCATGTGAAACGAGGCACCTGAGTCCAAGTACCACACACTCCCCATCATAGTGTTGGCCATGAATGTGGTCAGGGTGAAGTATAACTTGAAATTTTAAGCCAATGCTTCAACTTATGCTCTTCCTAAGTTATCTTGCTAGAATTTTGGTGTGGACACTTTGTAACGAAGTGCCCGAATTCATGACAATTGAAGAATTTTATTTCGGACAAGTCTTTCTTCTTGCCCCCTTGGCTGGAATCTGGTTTGGTTTGAGATTTATTCCCCTTTCCTTTCTTACCCTTTCCAACCAATGTAAAATTTTCTTCATCCTGTCCCTTGGATGAACCTACATCTCTGGTATTATGCCTAATTTATTCTTGTACCAAATAAGACCATAAGCATTCCCAATTCGATAATTTTTCCCTCTCGTTAGCTATGCTAGGATTTTGGAAGGCCTAGAAGAGCTAGGCTCATCAGGTCACCTTATGTAACATTAACACCAACCCCTCCAAGCTCATCTTGAACTTGTGTAAATCTAGAGAGATACTACAAAATAATATCATTTTTCGGCATATTAATGTTTCAAAGTTTGTCTTTCAGGGCCAATTTCCTATGGTCATTTCTATATTTAAATAACTCAGTCAATGCCTTCCACATATAAAATGGTGTCTCCTTTCCATGGATATTTGAGAAAATGTGGTTTCTCACTCCTTCCAGGATTATTCTCCTTGCTTTGGCTACATATTTATTCCATTGGGATAGGTTCTGGGAATCAACTAATCTTGGTTTTGGAATGTCTGTCTTAACTTGATCCAACAATCAACTATCATCAAGCACTGCCTCCATGCAATCCTTCCAGGCAATGAAATTTGAGTTTCCAAGGCATACTCTAATATCAATCCATTGAAGTTCATTCTCCCAACTTCGAGGAAATCTTGATACACTGAAGCTAAAAAATTGAACCTTCTAAGGAAAAACTTTGAAAATATTTTTATAATGTGAATTCTGCTCTAATACCATGTAGAAATTTTGATATCACTGCAACTTCTTAAGAAATTTAATCTAATCAAGACACAATTCTACTCTACTGATCTGCAGAATGAATTCCATAATTTAGAAAAACATGCATAGACATGCAATAAGAAAAAAAAATACATAGTGATTTCTAGGGGAACCTGATTGGGAAAAACCCCTTAAGAATGTTTGCATTAATCAATGAATTGAGAAACTATTATTGCTAGATTTAGCTCTGAGCTCAACCTGCAAAAGAATAATTGTTCTCCTTCTTAATGAATAAGCTCTCTCCAACATTTAGCCAAATATTTTATCACCAAGGCCCCTATTTCCTTGCACAAATAATGAGGAAATTAGCCCCTATTCTTTAATAATTTACTCCAAAATGATTGCGCAATTTCCAAGTATTGATCATTGGTTGTATGAAATACCTGTACGCTTAACACTAGTTTACAACTGATGTTACCTTGCCGTGGAATATCCATCACAGCCATGCTGGGTGTGTGTTATTCAATCCACGAATAGTCCCACCCGCTGTATGTTACACCGGGTGCAGCAGTGGGGGGGGGGGGGGTCACAAGGGGGGCGAAAACCCCTCCTGTCGAGGGGTTTGGAGGGTGGCGGGAGCCCAAAGTTTTTTTTTTTTAATGCAAACCCAATAATAGTTGGGTAGACCCAAGGATGGGGGGTAGACCTAAAGACGATGGGCGGACCTACCCATGAGTTTGTGCATGGGTTTTGTACATGGTTTTGGGCATGATGGTTTACTTCCCATGGTATTTTATAGATCCAGTCAAGGGAACTATGATTATGTTCTAATATAGGGTTAGTGGATTGAGGTTTATGAATGATTAAACATGTATTTATATGTATTGTAACATTGAAAGGAATATAATGAAAAATGAATCTGGTAGTCCCAGTTTTGGGATCTAAAGGAAAATATCTATGTATATTTGTTTTATGCTCTCAACATTGTTTATTTTTCTATTTTAAGATTTCTTTTGCAGGTAATTTATATACAAGGTTAAAACCTACATTTGGTACCAAAGTTATTTCGGCTTCAAGGGGACACCTTTGCTGTTGAGGGGTTTTTTTCGAGCCTGTGGTAGACCCTGTCAAGAAATTTAAAGATAAAGATAAAGATCAAGAAATTTAATGGTCAGAGTTTTGATCTATGGAAGCTCAAGATGGAGGATCTGTTGATGGACCGAGATCAATGAATTGTTGTATATCCGGGAATGGCACCAACAGGAATGTTGACAAAAGACTGGGTGAATTTAGATTAGAGGATGAAGAGCACAACATGATTGTGTCTCTCAGATTCAATATTGTTGAATGTATGAGGGGGAGGTACGGCAAAGGATTTGTGGGACAAGTTACGACTTTTGTACCAATCTAAGTCTTCGGTGAAAAAAATGTTCCTGATGAAAAGATGCATAACCTGAGGATGAAGGATGTAGACTTGGTGACAGAGCATATGAATGCCTTTAATATTGTGGTAAGCCTATTGTTATCTGTTGATACAAAAATTTCATACCAAGATAAGTGCATCATTTTGTTGTATTCTCTCCTAGATTTGTGGGATAGTCTGGTTGTTGCAATAGGTAGAAATACAACTACCTGGAAGTTTGATGAAATAGTATCATCATTGCTATCGAAGGAGATGAGACGAAAAAATATAGAGAGACAAAATGGAGATGCATTGTCTATATGAGGGCGGTCCCAAAACATAAACAAAAATAAGTCCTCAAGTGGGAGATCTAAATCTAGAGGGATATCTAAATCTCCAAGAAAACTTGTAAAGGTGGGATGGAAACGCGGAAAGGAAGGGCACTACAAAAAGGAATGTAGATTAAAAGCTCCCGAGAAAGGAAAGGGATATGATGATGCTCCTTCTATATAGGCGAAAACCACCTCAGACGAAGGTGAGGATGTGTACTTGGATTCTTCTTTAAGTACACATGTAGACCATGAGGCATGGTTGATTGACTCGTGTGCGTCCTTTCACTTCACTCCCCATAAGGAGTGGATTTGCGAGTATGAGAAATATGATGGTGGTTTATGTATTCTTAGGGGATGACAGGAAGTCCAAAATCATTGGACACGGAAAATTCAAGTTGAAGTTGCATGTGGAAGGATTATAACACTTCCTGGTGTTTTTCATATTCCTGCATTGGCCGGAAATTGGATTTTTGTCAGAAATATGGATGATGTAGGTGTAAAAACAATGTCAAGAAATATAACTGCAAGATGGTTCAGGGAGCATTAGTATTGATGTGGGGTGTTCAGATTGGAACTCTGTGAAAGCTTCTAGGTAGCATTGTTATTGATGGGTGCAATAGTTCTGTGGTTCCTGAAAGTGGAGTAGAAAACCTAGTGGTCTTTGGAGAAAATATCACTCTATGGCATCAAAGGCTTAGAAATATTGGAGAGACGGGCCTACGAATACTGCATGATAATGGTATGGTAGAAGATATGTCTAATTTCTCTCTAGATTTTGATTTTTGTGAACATTTTGTATATGGGAAGAAAAATAGGGTGAGTTTCACCTCCGATGCTAAGAGGACGAAAGGGATATTAGAGCTTATGCACACTGATGTGTTTGGACCTGTGTCAATGCTATCACTGGATAAGTTTGTGTATTATGTCTCATTTAAAGATGACTTATCGAGGAATACATGGATATATTTCCTCTAGAAGAAATCTGAAGCCTTTGATAGGTTTAAATAATTTAAGGCTCTAGTGGAAAATTGGATAAAGAAGAAGATTAAGGTGTTGAGGACATATAATGGTGGTGAATTTTTCAAGAAGGAATTTGAAGAGTTTTGTAAGAAGTGTGGTATAACACAGTAGAATACTACTCCATACACACCTTAGAAAAAAAAAATTGTAGAAAGAATGAACATGACGTTGATCGAAAAGGCAAGAAGCATGCTCAGTGGTGTTGGGTTATTATAGGAATTCTGGGTAGAGGTAGTTGTGTTGGGAAAAATACTGAGAGGGGGGGGGGGTGGGGGGGGGTGAATCAGTATTTAGTGTTGACAGAATTTTTTTATCTTTTTCTTGATTTTAAACCCATACGCTACTTTAATGAACACAACTCGCGTATACACGCAGATATCCTTAATTAAACTCGCGTATGCTTAGAGATCTAATTATGCATTTAATTCTTAACTTAGATCATTGCATCATTCATTCATCAGAAGTTTAGTAAGCAGTAAACAGGTGCAGTAAGAAAATAATAAATCACCACACGTAAGAAACACAAATGAACACCAGGATTTAAGGTGGAAACCCAATTCGGGAGAAAACCACCGCTGCCGTCGTCTCAGTCTTCAATATTTATTTTATAAAGAAAAATTCTTACAATCATGTACTGGCGTAGACTTATACCAGCACGTAGGCACCCACCTGCAGAAGGCTACAACCTTCTCTCGTTTACCAACCTCTCCTGGAAGGGAGCTACAACCCCCTGCTCTCGTTTACCAGCCTCTCTTGGAAGGGAGCTACTACCCCCTGCTCTCGTTTACCAGCTACCACTGGAAGGGAGCTACTACCCCCTTTCCGAAGGCTTCAACCCTCAGCACTACTTCCGACCATGTTTCATCAATTTTCAAACTGGATCAAACAACTTCAACACAACCCTTCGCTTATCAACAAATATACTTCGCCCAATGCTTCAAACAGAACAGTGAAACCACTGTAACCAGAATATTAGAGATAACCCAAAATTCAGAATAGATATACAGAAACAAATTCAACCTTGAGCAATTATTAGTTCAGATACCATACGCTCTTCTATTTAATTAGACCCACGTATACACGCGCTTTTCATGAAACGAACCCGCGTATACATCTGTGCATTTTTCAGAAAACCCTAACTGCCCATACGCACTTTTATTTAATCAGATCCCCGTATACACGCACTTTTCATGAAAATAACCTACGTATAGATCTATAAAAGATAAAATTTGCAGAACAAATCAGATCTATGAACTTACCCAGATTTTTTCAATTTCTTCATCAGATTTGCGCCAGGTCTTCATCACTTCTTTTCAGATCATCTTAGAGATTCATCCTTTCTAGATCTAGAGATCTTGAACCTTCATCATATTCATAGGTGCATCATATATTCAGATCTATCAATTAAGAACAGAGTTCAACCATGCATATATACTTCATAGTGAAGTATTCATTAAAGCCCAGACACTTGCTCTCCTCCTTGCACTATGATTTTCTTCTCCTTAAATAGATTTGGCCTTTATCAATACCATGAGTCAAAACCACTCAACCGTTGATGGTATTCCTAGACGGGATCAAATAGATAATCAAGCACTCAATACTTTGGGCCAATACCATGGTAACGCCCCATGGTTTTATAAAATTAGAGTGCAAATTGGCATACGCGACTTGGCACGTTCTTTTCCGCGTACATACGCTACTTCGCCTTTAAAAACCCGCGTATGCTTTGTGACATACCATTTTTATCATTATTCTGGCACTTACTGAAATTCCTTTCTTCTGTTACTCCTGAGTTGATCTGTAGATACATCATCCTTATATATTTAACACATAGGTTGCTTCTCATAGGCCACTCATCAAGTCAGTTTCAATCAAGAACAACTTCTTCAAATAGGTTGCCATCAAGGACAACACATGCCAACAATCTCCACATCAGATTTACATCAATATCAAATAGGTTGTTGTCCAAAGACAACTTCATCAAGTAGGTTGCCATCAAGGACAACACTCTGCATCATATTGCCAACAATCTCCCCCTTTGGACTTGATGGCAACCATGATGGTGTTTGATCACGACAAACAGATAGATACTGATTACAACTAATATTCAAACACTGCCATGATATTCTCCATTCGAAACAATAATGATACCTATACTTCCCCTTTGATATCAAGGCAAGGGCGGATCAAACTGTAAAACAAGGTTTTTTTCTTCCTCGTTCAAAGAAGAGCCTCCGTAAGATCCTGAAGGTGCATCAAGTTACCATAAGCTCCCCCTGATTTCATGCTGATTCTTCAAACATATTTTTCAATGAAGTACATGACTCTATGAACTTCCTATCACCAAAAGACTCATACTTACATCAAATATCCAACCAAGTGGATTTACATATAAGACTCAAGTACCCAACCATGTGGGTTTACACATTTTTGATCAAGTCCTTACATGACTGAATATTACAATTTTACATCATAGGTCTCAACATGACCTTTTCATCCAATTAAAAAAATGACTTATACAATCAAGACCAAAGAATCTCAAACATGAGATCAGATCACAGCAATTCAAGATAATGCCAACAATGCATCCTTTCCACATGACCAATTCTCCCCCTTAGCTTGTGCATCCTGAACACTTTCAACAGCAAATCATCAAGGCATCTTCATCAAATATCAGAGAATGAAACAGATATATGAGAGCTGAAACATCACCAGAGATACCATACAACATCAGAGATACCAAACAACACTACAGCTGTGTTGAAGAATGCTGACCCCAAGTAAAATTTGTCAGCAACTAACCATACGTGGTTTTCTTTGTATAAACTTGCGTATATACGCGACTGTCTTTCAGGAAACCTGCGTATCCAATTTAATCTTCTGAATTTAAGCAGTTCTGATTTTCTGCATGGCAGAGACTACTCCCAGATTCTATCTGAGATATTCGAATGCTTCCCTGGGCAGAGGTTTGGTCAGTATATCAGCAAATTTTTCTTTGGAGGGAACATACTCCAACTTCACCTTATGTTCAAGCACTTGTTCACGTAAAAAGTGATACTTGATGGGAATGTGCTTGGTCTTGGAATGCATAAGAGGATTCTTTGAGATGTTGATGGAACTTGTATTATCACACATGATGGAGATAGGAGGTGAACATTTGATTTGAAAGTCTTGTAAGGTTTGCATCATCCAAATAAGTTGAGTGCAACATGATGCGGCAGCCACATATTCTGCTTCTGCTGTAGATAAGGCAATAGAGTTTTTCTTCTTGCTGAACCAAGAAACTAACTGGGGCCCCATATAGAATGCACCACCACTAGTGCTTTTCCAATCATCAACATTTCCAGCCCAATTTGCATCAGTGTAAGCATGAAGAGTAAGATCAACATTCTTTGGATACCATAGTCCAAAGTCTTGTGTTCCTTGTAGATATTTGAATATTATTTTGACAGCCTGAAGGTGAGACTCTTTTGGATTAGCTTGGAATCGTCCAAAAATACCAACTACATGCATAATGTCCGGTCTAGTCCCAGTGAGATAAAGTAGACTTCCTATCATAGATCTGTATTCTGGTTGATTCACCGTGGGAGAATCATCATGAGAACTGAGATTACATCTGGTTATCATTGGTGTACTTGTTGTGTTTGCACCTTCCATGCCATACTTCTTCAAGATTTTCTTAAGATATTTTTCTTGTGATAAGAATATGCCATCTGTTGCTTGTTGCACTTGCAAGCCAAGAAAGAATGTTAGTTCCCTAAGTAAAGACATTTCAAATTCTTGCTGCATATCAGAAGCAAATTTCTGACTCATAGACTCTTCATTACTTCCAAAAATGATATCATCAACATATACAACCACAATCAATAGTTTATCATTTTCAATTTTTGTGTATAAGTTGCTATCAGCAGACCCCTTTAAAAATCCTTGTTGATGAAGATATTTGTCAAGACGATAATACCATGCCCTTGGAGCTTGTTTGAGACCATATAGGGCTTTTTTAAGTCTACAAACAAGATTTTCATCATTTTCCAAAATGAATCCTTCTGGTTGTTCTATATAAACTTCTTCTTCTAGATCACCATTGAGAAATGCAGATTTAACATCCATTTGATAAACTTTGATTTGTTGAAAACTTGAAAAAGCAAGAAACATTCTTATGGCTTCAAGTCTAGCTACAGGAGCAAAAGTTTCTTCAAAGTCTATACCTTCTTGTTGAGTATACCCCTTGCAAACAAGTCTATCTTTGTTTCTTACAACATCCCCATTCTCATTTAACTTGTTTTTGAATATCCATTTAGTTCCAATGACATTTTTATTATGAGGTCTTGGTACTAATTCCCAAGTGTGATTCTTTTCAATTTGATCAAGATCTTCATTCATGGCTTGAACCCAACATTCATCTTTGCTAGCTTGATTGACATTGTGTGGTTCAATAGTGGATAGAAATTCCAGATAGCTAGAAGATCCCACAGGAGTCCTTCTTGTTTGCACACCGATCCCTTATCTCCCCAAAATTTGAGATTCGGTATGATTCTTTTGAACATATCTTCTGGTTCTTCCTTTTTCGTATAAATATTCTTCAAAAGTTCCTTTCATTAGGTTCATTGTCTATATCGTCAAGGCCTGATGCAAAAGGACATAAGTCGTACCATCGTCTTCATTTGTTGTTTGTTTTTCTTCTTTTGAAGGCAGACTAATCAATAACAACGTCAATACATTCAACAATCTTCCGAAGTCTTTTATTGTAACATTTATATGCTCTACTCGTAGAGGAGTAACCAAGAAGTATTCCTTCATCTGCTCTAGGTTCAAACTTTCCAAGTTTTTCATCATTATTTTTGATAAAGCATTTACTTCCAAAAACTCTAAAATGCTTCACAGAGGGAGAATTACCATACCAGAGTTCATATGGAGTTTTTTCACTATTTACATGAACATGTGCCTTGTTGAGAATGTTTACCGCTGTATGCGTTGCTTCTCCCCAAAATGTGTTAGGTGTTCCAGAATCATCAAGCATAGCTCTAGCCATTTGTTGAACTGTTCTATTCATTCTTTCTGCTACGCCATTTTGTTGTGGAGTGCCAGCTACAAAGAACTGTCTTTTTATGCCATGTTGTTCACAAAATTCAAGGAATTCATATGAAGTATATTCTCCTCCTCGATCAGATCTAAGACATTTGAGTTTTAGATCTAATTCATTTTCAACCAGAGCCTTGAAGATCTGAAATTTCTCAAATGCTTCATCTTTGTGTTTAAGCAACCTAATCCAACACATTCTAGAGAAATCATCAATAAATAAGATATAGTATTTTTCACCACGAGGTGACTTTTTCCTCATAGGTCCACATATGTCAGTATGAATGAGTTCAAGAGGCCTACTTGATGATCCTTCCTTGGCATTAAATTCTGGGCTCTGGTTCCGCTATTTAATTGGCAAGATTTGCATATGACATTTCTGTGTAGAGTAATATTGAAGACCATTAACAACATTAAGTTCTGCTGATTTGTTGATCTAGAGAAGCTTAGATGCCCCAACCTTCTATGCTATGCAGTCAGCTTTTCTTCGAGGATTTACTCAAGTAACATTGTTCTTTGCAGTTCTTCAATACATACAGGTTGCTTGGAGTTCTTTTTTCTTTTATAATTGTTTTACCTGTATCAAGATCACGAACCATACATTCTTTTGAACTAAAGACAACTTCAGTTCCTTGATCACACATTTGACTTACACTTAACAGGTTATGCTTTAAAACATCCACATACATGACATCATTAGCCTTCACCTTTTCTTTTAGAAACACAAACCCTTTTCCTTTAATTATAGTAGGAGTACCATTTCCAAATGTAACTTTCTTTTCCTTTTCTAGGGCACTATATGCAATAATTTTGTTTTTGTCACCTGTCATGTGTCTTGAGCATCCACTATCAATGTACCATTGATTTTCTTCACCTTCTGCAAATAACGCTATGCCACAATTTTCAACCTATAATTCCTTCTTTTTCCATACTTTGGAACTTGAAGGAAAATGCTCTTTTGGCTGAACTTTGCTCCTGCATTCAGATTCTTCATGCCCAAAGTTATTGCAATAAGCACATTCAACTTCATTTAGAAGAGGAGAAAAGTTGTTATAGGTATTCTTCTCAAATTCAATCCTTTTCTTTCTTGCTTCTCTAGTCATGATGGTTTTATATGCAACACATTGAACAACTTTATGACCAACATTGTGACATGAGAAACATTGTCCATTGAAGAAGAATTTTCTGCGATCATGAAATCTTCTACTTGAATTTACCTGTTGATTGGTGTTTCTTTGAGAGATATTACTGTTAGTGTTCTTTGAATTGAGATGATCATGCTTTATCTGTAATGATTCTCTATTCCCTTACTGAGTGGCAGAATTTTGTAAACTAGCTGTAGCTGCTTTTAGATAATTTGGTGCTGAAGCCTGAGAAGATTCTCCGGTATATCCAAGACCTGTCTTTATAAGAGGAGAACGTTGTACCTTGATAATCTCATCTAAGGTTTCAGATCCTTTAGCAAATCTAAGATTCAGAGTCTTTATTTTCTCAAAATCTTTTCTTAGACTTACCACTTCACATTCTAATTTCTCAATATGTTTCTTTGCTTCTTCAACCTGCTTTTCCAGAGTCTCTATGGTTATTTTCCTTTCTTCTAAGATTATTTTACTTTCTTCTAAGCATATTTTGAGTTGATTGTTTTCTTCAAGAAAGTCATTGTCCTCTAGAGCATCCACAAAAGTATCCTTTTCTTCTCTAGATTCAAATGCCATGAGAAGTATAAGATCTTGTTCACATTATTCCTCACTATTAGATAACCCATCACTGTCTTCATGAGTATAGTAACTTTTTCTAGTGTTAAACTGATTCTTATTCCTTCTTGCTACTTCCTTCCCTTTTGCAGGTGTTTCTTTATGAGGACACTTAGCAGCATTGTTGTTCAATCTTTAACATTAGTCATGGGTGTTGTTGTAACTCCTAGAGACAGCCTAGAGTTGCCATAGACCAGTGCCTAGGACATCTTATATAGCAGAGAGACATGATTATGTAGTGAGAAGGATCTCATCAAACCAAGCTCTCGGACTATTTCTTTTCAAATGAGAAAACTAAAATTTCAGTGGTATCCAATATTTCAGAAGCTTAAAGCTGAAGAGACAATCCTGAATAAGCAAGATATTAAGTCCCAACATAAATGCACAAGACAATTTCAAGACAGTCCGTTTGTAACAAGGGCTGGATTCTCGAATAGTTCACAGAGAAAGATGGTGTAAAAGTATTTACTGAGAATGTAGAAAAGAGGAGATATTAACTGATACAAAGATAATAATCAGAAACATATGTTAGCATGTGATGGGCTTAAACCCTAAGAATCCATACAATGCAACCACGTTCGTAAATAAAACTTCATAACATTTAACATAGCAGAAATGCGAATGAGGTGAAAATGGAATGACATATTACATCTGAGCCATATTTAAAGTGCCGAGAAGCTAATGAAATAAGTATCCGCAGGGATAAATTCATAACAGAAAGCAGCCAGCTACTCGCATTCCAGAATGTAATATCAGATATATGGATATAAGCAAAATGAATAACAACACTACAGTATACCAGAGAGAATAACACACTATGAAGAAACAAGACCAGAATCCTTATCCGAAACAACACTTCTTTTCATTGAGGCCCTACGGGCTCTTTTCATTCATATTAAGACCTTCACAAAATGTTAAACAAGAAGATATTACACAGTCGTTTCCTCCAAAATTTAGGAACCTGTCTTCCTCCTTTGATTTACCTTATATAGGATTCCTTTCGTTTCAGCGAGAAGATATTTTGGAAAAATATCTTCTTCGCATGAGAAAAATTTGTTAAAGGTCACTTTCACAACAAAAAAATTTCACGATGGGGAATTAAGCCTCCCATCATGTGTAAACAGGCCCTCGGCCATTTTTAAAACAAAAATTTAAACAACTGTCTGGTGTAAAAAGTAAAATGCAAGAGTGGGGAAAAACAGCCCACTCGGAACTTTAAAAGAAATAAACTGAGTAAAAAGTAAATGGGCCGCTAAAGCCACATCATGAGTTAACAAAAAAGTCACAGGCGAGACTGGGTGGAAGCCGTTGCTGATTTGGGCGGAGGCACGTTTGCGGAGGAACTAGTATGCTGACTCATAAACTGTGTCAGTCTCTGCTGACTCTCCAAAGTTGGCTCGGGCATCGCTGAGAGCTTCTCCACCTTGATAAAGGCTTCGCCGAGAGTGTGAATACCTACCTCAATAGGGAGCCGGTGTCTGATCATGTAAAGGAGATTAAAATCCTTTTGGAGGACCGTAACAATTGTACTGGCTTTGAGCTGGGTCGCCTTTCCCATCTGGAGGTCAGTCCGATCTCTTTCCATTTGCAAGCACGCTGTGTATTGGTCTAGAAGAAAAAGCACAGCAGGGGCGGTCGGTTCCCAGCAGGAAGGGAGTCCGGCTGTAGTGATCTCATCCCATACCTCGTCAAACTGTTCGACACTGTCGACCAACCGTTGAAGAGCCCTTGAAGCCGCTGCTCGGGCTTCCTCTTTATCGATGATCTTCTGGCATTCGATGACCTCTATAAATCGGCTAGAGATACCGTGTTTCCCCAAGTCGTTTGCCCTTAGTGCGTAAAGGAACGAGATGTAATCCCCAGCGTGTTGAGCTCTGTTAGGCAGATCAGCCCCTGCCTCCTGCAACTTTCTACTGAGATAAGGAATAGTAGACTTGAGCTCCCCTATCATTGTCAAGAACTCCCATTGCTCGGTTACCGCCGTGATTATGTCTGACAAAATTATGCTTCTGGCCTCGAGAAGGGTGAGGTTCCCCTTTGCTTGACTCTTCATGTCAGCAATGGTTTTGTGCTGCTCCGCCGTGACCTTTTTCTCTTCCTCGACTTCCCTTTGTAGCCCCTCAACTGTTCTGGCATTTTCGGCCAGGGAGCTCTCCAATTCTGAGATCTTTTGTCTAGCCGTGGATGCTTGTTTCTCCAGCACTTCAATCTCAGCTCTGGCTGTGGACAGTTGTGTTGACAACGAACTGGCTCCGCTTGACGTTTCAGCTGTCTGACAGCTGTGCGAATCCCACCTGGCTTGCAGCTCTGTCGCTCTATTATGTAACTCGCTGATCCTTTCGTCCATCTTTTCTTTATCTTCCCTCTCCTTGGATAACCTGGCGGACAACTCCTTTTTCTCTTCCTCCGCCTGTACCAATTCAGCAGTTTGCACATGATGCGAAGTAGGTATGCGAGCCTGTCTCTTTGCGGATGCGATATCCTTATGCAACTTACTTATAAGTGCTGCTTGTGCACCTTTCCCTCCTTCATCTGAGTTTTTGATTTGGTCCTGGAGATCACGCACCTGGTGTGCGTTGGCACGGCAAGAAACTTGTTCAGCTACGAAGGATGCCCTTAGCTGGTCATATTTATGTTCTAGCTTCCTTAACTCGAGGGCGAGCTGCATTAGTTTATCCTTCATCATGTCGCAAATCGTTTGGAACAGGTCGCACATATAATTGACCGGTACCTTCTGCATATCAATGGCCAATTCGAGCACCTTATAACTAGGAACATCAGAATTTGGGTCCAGGATGGCCTCTGCCATAGATAGTACCAGGCTTTCAGTATTCGCATTGATAGAGGCGGAGAGCCTGGTATGGTATTTTTCCACGTACCCCCCTAATTCGGCCTTGTATCTGTCTCGTATTGCTTTGTTCATCTGCTCCCTTTCGCTTGCCTTGGATGAGGTGGGCTCAATGATGGCCTGCGTAACCTCTGTGTAATCGGAGGAGGCGACACTGTCCCTCAACACTGTTATCCCCGCCTTGCCTTTATCGAATTCGCCAAATTTCGTGAAGGGTTCCAGTAATTGCCCTTCTCCTATGACTTCCGCTTCACTGGTGGCCACCCTCTGCCTCTTGGGCGGTGGTGCTGCTCCTGAGGTACCTGCCTCTTGTTCACCGGCGCCCTTGTTCACTTCCTCCTCTTCCCCTGTAGCAGACGAGTCTGTCTCCATCTGCGAAAACATGGGCCAAATTTCGAGGTTAGACCTCCACTCCATAAATGGCCTCGGCTCATGTATGTAGGGCGTAGACCTGTTTCTTTTTCTTTTATTTGAAATGATTTCTCGTGGGTCATAAGCCCAGCTTTTCCCCAACGTCAGGTCCATGTTTTGCAACATTTTTCAACAATTGGGAGGGCGTATCTAGAGTTTACCACGAAGGGGCCGATTTGGACAGGAAGCCTTAGGATGTAGCCTTTCTTAGCAGGGACAAAATGGAGCTGGTCGGCTTTGAGGGCTTGCCGGATGTACTTGAGGGCGTAAACTCGTCGGACGGGGAAAACTGGCAACCGATATGGAGCAACTTCGGCTCCATAGACCCGAATTTCAGTGCAATCTTCAGAAAGGAACCAATCTCCGGTACACTGGTATTTCCCAGCCTGCAGCCAGCGTTTCATCTCTGGGAAAACCCTAGGGGAAGGCGTGTCGTGAATGATGGTGTAGGCGATGGACATGAAAGTGTTCATAAAATTCGCATAACCCTCTCCCCTAGGTAAATGAAGGACGGAGAAATTCCAGTCGAAGACTGGTCTGGGTTGAGAATTCTCAGAATAGACCCTGTCTAACCACAAATGGTCGAACTTATCTGCATGCTGGAACAAGGTCGAACTTATCTGCATGCTGGAACAAGAAGAGGTAGAACACCATTGAGCAGAAGCGAAACTGGCGGGCTTGTGCGAGCTCTTGGAATTGGGTTAGGATGGTAGAGGAGAGGAAACCAGGAATGTCCAATACAACCCCATTCTGTGACATGAGCCATAAAAAGCGAATGCATACCATAGAAATGTCTTCCGGGCTCCCTATCCCCAAAAGGCCGGCGATGAGAGACAGAACGGGTCGAAATTCTTCGACGAACAGACTCAGTGAAAACGGCTCTAATGTAGGCAGGGAAGTTGCCTGGTCGACGGTTATGGAGGATATGAAGGCACGACGGGCTTCCCTTGACTGTTTATTGAACTGGGTTGTCAAGGTTTCGTCTTTGAAACTGATATATGTGTCGCTGGCAGGGAAACGGAGGGCTTGTTTGATAACATCGGGAGAAAGGGAAAAAAATTTATTCCCCTGAGGAGAAACGAAAGCACCCCGGTGTACATCATAGGCATCTCTGAGCCAGGTGATAAAATCAATACAAGAATGGACCTGGGGGGTGATTTGGTGGTAGAAGCCAGACACGATAACTCGGAAACGGTCTGCATTCTTGCAATGGCGGCCAAAAAGAAGGGGTTTGATACTGTGTATGTCAAAAGGATATTTTGGGTCGCAGATACCAGACTGCAAGTTGTAGAGGGGTTCAAAACCAGGGGGGTTCCTAGACTCACGGACTTGGGGGGTTTCAGGCTCGTTCTTCCTGGGCGTTCCTCTCCCCATGGCTGACATTTTAACAATTTCGAAAAGAGAAAGGAAACAGAGGGAAAATGGAGAATGGAATACCTGAACAGAGGGTGACAATGCTCGGGAAAGCGACGCGGGGAACCCTGACAGTGATTGGGGTATACCAGGCACTCTTCCCTACTTGGTATTTGCCGTAGAAAGTAACCTGTGTCTTTTTACTGGAGAGAAATACGGGAGTTTGTTACTACTAGAGCAGGCTGTTCAGGTTAAAAAGGCGGATGAGTGGGATGACAGAAGGCAAGTGTCGTAAGGACACTGACAATGAGACACGTGGTGCGTGGGGATTGGGGATGTCAAGGTGTAGGTGCGCGCCTTGTGTCGGGTTAAAGGCTGGTACGGGTCTCAGTACCAGCTGATCTAATGAACTTTACCTTACCTTTTATCCACATATGCTGTCCAATTCTTACCGCGCGTGATTTCCTACGCCGAATTAACACATGGCTTTCCCCGCTGTGCGAGTCCACCTTTGCTCCGCCACGTAACCACATCCTGTGGCCTGTTCTTACCATCCCCTTCCAACTTTGAGTCTTTACCATGCCACGTGTCGCCAGTCCGCGAGGGTATGGGTCTCATCCTTTCCCCGTTGCTCGACCCCCTCGGACTTTCCCCACGTGCTTTCTTTCGTGGCGGCGGCTCCTTTTAATATATCCGTTAGTGTTTAGCGCTGCGTCCTCTTTTGCCTTTATACTTCCTGTTTACTTATTGTTCAGCCCTTCACCGCTTTGCGTTGTTTTCCCATTGGCTTTAATACATGCGCATTTCACCACCTTCTCTCTTTTCGACCCATTTTATTTGAATATTTGCCATTTGATATAAAACCTTAATGCGTAGCTTGTCCATCCTTTTGTACTCCCGTGGCTAATGCTAAAGATTGAACAACAGGTGTATTAAAGGGTTGAAAATCCATGTATTAAAATTTATATCAAAGGGCGAAATATTTCAAAAGTGGGTCGAAAGGAGACAAGGTAATGAAGGCCACGTGCGTTAAAGCCGATGGGGAATTAACACAAAAAGGATGAAGTGTAAAGCCAAAAGGCTAACGGGAGATATTAAAGGTAATGGAACACTGCAATAAGCGTAAAACCTATGTACTAAAAGAAGTTTCCGCCACGTGAGGACGCACGAGGGAAATTCCGAGGGGGTCGAGCAGCGAGGGAAGGAGGAGATCCATACCCCCGTGGAATTGTGACAGCGTAGCGTGGTGGGGACTCAATGTTAGAAGGAGGTAGCAGGAGCATGCCGCGTGGTGTGGTGACGTGGCGGAACGAAAGGTGGACCCTCACGGTGGGTAGGTTATGTATTTAATCGGTATAAGAGCTCATATGTTTCAGGAGTTATACAACGCATACTGTAAAAAGGTAAGGTAAAGTCCATTAGGTCAGCTGGTACCGAGACCAGTACCAGCCTTAAACCCGGCACGAGGCGTCCACCTGCATTCTGACACACCCAATCCTTATGCGCCGCGTGCCTCACTGTCAGTGTCCTTAGGACACTTGCCTTCATTCGTTTTATCCATTCGTCTTTTTATCTCGAATTACCCAGTCCAGAGATAACATTCCCTCCGTATTTCACTCCAGTAAAAGGTCGCAGGTTCCCGTCTACGACATATACCAAGTAGCAAAGAGCATCTGGTCTACCCCAATCATTGTCAGAGTTCCTTGCGTCACTTTCCCGAGCAGATTTACCTTCCATTCAAGTATTCCATTATTCATTCTCCCTCTATTTTCCTTTCGCTTTTTCAAATTCTTGAATGTCAGCCATGGGAAGGGGAACGCCAAAAAAGAATGAACCAGAGACCCCCCAGGTCCGTGAATCTAGGAATCCCCCCGGTTTCGACCCTCTCTTTGACTTGCAGGCTGGTATCTGTGACCCCAAATACCCATTTGATATCCGCAGCATCAAACCCTTGCTTTTCAGTCGCCATATTAAGAACAGAGACCGTTACTGGGTAATCGTGTCGGGCTTATACCATCAAATTGCCCCACAAGTTCATTCTATGGTCGATTTCATCACCTGGTTCAGAGATGTTTTTGACGAACATCGGGGCACCTTCACTTCTCCTCAGGGGAACAGGGTTTTTTCTCTTTCTCCCGATGTTATCAAACAAGCCCTCCGCATCCCTACCAGCACCACATATGTTAGTTTCAAGGACGCGGCCTTGGCAGCCCAGTTCATCAAATAGCCACGGGAGGCCCGGCGAGCTTTCATCTCCTCTATAACCGTTGACCAGGCTACTTCCCTGCCCGCCATAGAGCCGTTCCCATTAAGTCTGTTCGTTGAAGAGGTTCGGCCCATTCTCTCTCTAATCGCTGGCCTTTTAGGGGTAGGGAGTCCGTAAGACATTTCCACGGTGTGCGTCCATTTCTTATGGCTCATGTCCCAAAATGGGGTGGTATAGATATTCATGGTTTCCTCTCCACAGCCATTCAAACCCAATTCCAGGAGCTTCCACAAACCCGTCAGTTCCGTTTCTGTTCAATGGTTTTTTATCTCTTCTTGTACCATCATGCCGATAAGTTTGAGGGTTTGGGGCTAGACAGAGTTTACCTTGAGAATTCCCAACCCAGACCAGTCTTCGACTGGAATTTCTCTGTGCGTAAATTACCTAAGGGGGAGGGTTACTCCAGTTTTGTGAATAGTTTCATGTCTATTGCCTATACCATTATTCATGACTCGCCTTCCCCTAGGGTCTTTCCCGAAATGAAAAGCTGGCTGCAAACCGGGAAGTTCCAGAGTACCGAAGATTGGTTTCTATTCGAGGACTACACCGAAATTCGGGTCTATGGAGCCGAAGTTTCCCCCTACCGGCTGCCAGTGTTTCCTGTCAGACGAGTTTATGCACTCGAATACATCCGGCAGGCCCTCAAGGCCGACCAGCTCCATTTTGTTCCCGCCAAGAAGGGATACATCCTAAGGCTTCCCATCGAAATCGGCCCCTTCGTGGTAAACTCGAGACATGCCCTCCCGATTGTTGAGAAAATGCTGCAAGGTATGGACTTAAGGCTGGGAAAAAGCTGGGCTTATGACCCTCGAGAAATTATCTCGAACAAAAGAAAAAGGAACAGGTCTGCACCCTACATTCATGAGCCGATGCCATTTATGGAATGGAGGGCTAATCTCGAAACTTGGCCCTTGTTTTCGCAGATGGAGACGGACTCATCTGCTACAGGGGAGGAAGAGAATGTCAATAGAGGCACAGGCGGAGAAGGAGGAGAAGAAGTAGGTACCTCAGGGGCAGCGCCCCCTCCCAAAAGACAAAGAACAGCCTCCAGCGAGGCAGAAGTCATAGGAGCGGAGCAACTGCTGGAACCCTTCACGGTGTACGGGAAGTTGGACAAAGGCAAGGCCGGGATAACGGTGCTAAGAGACAACACCACTTCTTTTGATTTCACAGAGGTCACGCAGGCTATCAGAAATTAGAGCAGAAACATGACCACTTGAGGGCTACCCTGACAGCCGAACAAGTTAGCTGCCGCGCCAGAGCAAATCAGGTGCGTTACTACCAAGACCTAATCAAAGGGAAAGATACAGGGGAAACAAACCAGCAGGCGGTTTTTATTGAACAGCTGCAAAAGGAAGTTGCATCGGCAAAAAGTCAGGCCCGCATACCAGCCGCTCACCATGTCGAGACGGCTGAATTGGTACAGGTGGAGCAAGAGAAAGAAGAACTGTCCGCCAGGCTATCAAGAGAAAGGGGGGAGAAAGAAAAGATGACCAAAACAATCGGCGTGTTACATAATAAAGCAACAGAGCTACAAGCTAGATGGGACTCGCACAGCTGCCAGCCAACTGTGGTGTCAAGTGGAACTAGCTCGTTGTCTGAGCAATTGTCCGCAGCAAGAGCTGAGATTGAGATATTGGAAAAGCAAGCGTCTATGGCAAGGCAGAGGATCACGATCCTAGAGAACCCTTTGGCCGAGAACACCAGAATAGTCGAAGGGTTGCAAAGAGAAATAGAGCAAGAAAAGAAGATGACGACAGATCAACAGAAAACTATTGCCGACATGAAAAGCCGTGCAAAAAAAAATCTCACCCTTCTCGAGGCTAGGAGCATAATCTGGTCTGATATAATCTCGGCTGTGACTGAGCAATGGGGTTTCCTAAGGATGATGGAGGAGCATAAGTTTGCTATACCATACCTCAGTAGGAAACTGCAAGAGGCAGACCGTGATCTGTCTAACAGGGCCCAACATGCCAAAGAGTACATTTCGTTCCTCAACGAGCTGGGACCAGACGACATGGAGAAGCACGACATTCCTAGCCGATTCACTGAGGCTATTGAGTGTCGCAAAATTATCAACAAAGAGATGGCCCGGGTCTCAGCTTCAAGGGCTCTCCAACAGCTGGTCGCCAACGTTGGATGGTTCGACAAGGTATGGGGCGAGATTATGACATCTTGACTCTCTTCCTGCTGGGACCCGACCACCCCTGCCGTACTCTTTCCTCTGGACCGATACACAACACGCTTGCAAGAAGAAAGAGACCGAACTGACCTTCAGACGGGCAAAGCAGCTCAGCTCAAAGCCGACACGATTGTTTCATCCCTGCGAAAAGAGTTCAACCTCCTCCACTTGATTAAACACAAGCTTCCCACTGGGGCAGGTTTCCACGCCCTCACTGAGGCCTTTGTCGAGGTGGAGGGATTCTCAGCAATGCCCGAGCCAGCTGTGGATAGTCAGCAGAGGTGCACGCAGTTTATGAGCCAGCATGCCAGTTCATCCGCAAACGTGCCCCCGCCGGAATCAGCAACTGCTTCCACTCAGCGACACCTGTGATTCTTTGTCAACTCATGATTCGGCCTTAACGGCCTATTTTAATTTTACTCAGTTAGTTTCTTTTAAATTTTGAGTGGGTTGTTTTCCCCACTCTTGCATTTTAATTTTTCACCAAACTGTTGTTAATTTTCTGTTTTTAAAAGCGGCCGAGGGCCCGATTATACATGATGGGAGGCTTGATTCCCCATCATGATTTTTTTTTTTTGAAAATGAAATTTAACAATTTTTTTTTATGCGAAGAAGATATTTTTCCAAAAAATATCTTCTCGCTAAGATGGAAGAGAGCCTATATAAGGTAAATCTAATGAGAAAGAAAGGTTCCAAAATTTCTGAAGAATTGAATGTGTAAGAGCTTCTTGTATGCAATTTTTGTGAAGATTCTAATATGAATGCAAAGAGCCTGTAGGGCATCAATGAAAAGGAGTTTTGTCTTTGATAAGGATTCTGGTTTTGGTTCTTTACAGTGTGCAATTCTCTCTTGCGTGTTGTAGTGTAGTCGTTCATTTCGCTTACATCCATATATTTGGTATTACATTCTGGAATGCGAGTAGTCTGTTGCTTCTAATATAAATTTATCCTTGTTGATACTTACATCATAGGCTTCTTGGCACTTTAAATATGGCTCAGGTGTAATATGCTGTCCCGTTTTCGATTCATCCACATTTCTACTATATTGGCTGATATGAGGTGTTATTTACAAATTCTGTTATCGTGTGTGGATTCTTAATTGCTTAAGCCCACCACATGTTAGCAAATGTTTCTGAATATTGTCTTAATAACAATTAATATCCTCTTTCTTCTACGTATTCAGTAGACGTCCTTCAATCATCATTCTCTGTGAAGTATTTAGAACCCAGCCCTTTTTACAGCGAACTGTCTTGGAATTGTCTTATGCATTTATGTTGGAGCTTAACATCTTGCCTATTCGTTATTGTTCCTTCAGCGTTGAGCTTCTGAAGTATTTGGTACCATTTAAATCTAATTTTCCCATCCGCAAAGAAATAGTATGAGAGCCTGGTTTTGCTGAGATTATCCTTATTACATGGTCTTGACTCTCTGCTATATAAGATGTCCTAGGCACTGGTCTATAGCAACTATAGGCTGTCTCTAGGAGCTACAACATCTTTTTGGCGTCGTTGCCGGGGACGAAGTTGAAGAAATTTAAGATCCCTGGGCCTCGACAAAATCCATTCACTCTTCAGTTAGGTGAGCACGAAGAGTTGAGAGTTGTGCACCCCTCACCTTGGCGACTCCATGATCATTTTACAGTTAAACCTGTTTGCAGTCCTGGCTCCCTGTAAGCCACACCTAAGGTCAGATACATCTCAGTCAAGGACACCCTCTGTGTGTGACCCAGAAAGAATCCTACATAGAAGAGGCTGGAGGGAAAGACAGTCAGTTCATACCGAGATTCCTGAATTCTCCCTAGAAAACTTTCCATATCTTTCGGCCTCTTCCTCTCAAATTGCCCAAATACAAGGCCCTAACCCTATCATAAGAGATACTAGTTACTATTCAGAGAGCCCACCTCGGGGAGGCACCCATATCAAAGACGAAGCCGAGTCTAGCTATACTCCGCATTACCCTTTCCACCCTACCCCTGAAAGTGAGGAGATTAAGGAAGTTACTGAAATAACTGCTGTTCACAGCCCTACATTCTCGTCAACCCCTCAAGCCGCTGTTCACTACATCCCCATCATTATCCATACTTCACTTCCACCTTCTCCTCCTCCTCTTACAGCTCAGACTCTTGTACTACCTCCACCTCCCCCAATGGAAAATGTCCCTGGCTTCCTGCAAAACAGATACGCTCCTTTGGAGCTACCCGCAGTACTAAATGACATGCCGCAGGATTATTTAAAGATTCTGCCCAGATTTAGTGGTCAGAGTGACATTGAAGCCCAGAAACATGTCGAAGTTTTCTTCTCTTTCGCAGAGAATTTAAATTTGGAGCATCTGGACGTAGTTCTAAGGCTGTTCGTGCAATCCTTAGATGGGGAAGCCAGAAAATGGTTCAAAACACTTGGAGCTCATTCCATCAACACTTGGGAGGCAATGGAGGATGCTTTCATCAGAAAGTGGGGGGAAAAGAAAGATCATGGTAATGTCCTTACCGAATTTAACACTTTGAAAAAGAAACACAATGAAGGGGTATCAGAGTTTATCAGAAGATTTAACAAATTGTACCTGAGTCTCCCCGCCAAGATGAAGCCTCATCAGACCGCTGCCAAGGTCGTTTTTGTGGCAGCATTTGATTCTGAATTTGGTTTCTCATTGAGAGAGAGAAAGCTAGCCACTCTGGATGATGCACAGACAGACGCGTTGGAGATAGAAGCAAACTTTGTCTCGACTGGAAAATCCAAAGGGAAACAAGAACACGATACCAGAAGAAGGGGAAAGGAGGAAGTATCCACCTTAGGCCAAGAAAGAGATTCGGCCAATGACAAGATTGAGGAAATGAATAGAATGATCAAGAATCTCTAGAGTAAGCTGGTCAAGCTTGAGATGGAGGCCAAGAATTCACCCCCAAAGAATTTCCAGAATGCTCCAAACAGGGGATTCAATCCTCAATACAGGAAACCACCCTTGCAGTTACTGTAGAGAGGACAGAAGGAGCAACAAGATCAGGTACCGCATCCTCTATACTTGGAGGGGCAAGTAGAGGCTTCTCCTGAAGATCTTGCCTACGAACAAGAGGAGGCATGCCCTGTCTTCTCAGACAGTGATGATATAGAATGTCCTGTACATGAAAGTGAGGAGGGGGATCTACAAGCTCACTCAGAAATGAAGAACAACGAGGATACTGAAGAGCCTGAGATTGATGATTACTGTAAACAGTTCGTTGACTTCATGCAAGCCCAGTTCAATAGAAAATATGACCTCAGGTCCTCCAGAAAGAGAACCCGCACTCAAGATGAGGAGGAGGACACACCCCAAAAGGCAGCACCTGCACAGAAGGAGGTCAATACTCAAAAACCCCCAGAAAAAGGTAAGAGGCCCCTTAACCAATCTATGCAATCTGATAATCAAATACCTTTGTCTTCACAAGTAGCTGTATCCCCTAATGATAAGCCCACCGTAAAAGAAGTTAAGCCTCCCCCTGCAAAGTAAAGAGTCAAAAGAAAAAGAAGTGTCAGTGGATAAGCCTTCATCTGTCTTCTGTTTACAAAAAGAGCTTGAAAAAGTAAAAATACCAGTTCCTCTGTCTGAGTTATTGAAACAACCTGCTTATCAGTCACAGGTCACTTCCTCATCTCTCCTCCTGATGCATCACACATTCCAAATAGTCTTAACTTGCAAGAGGAAAGACCTATGGTAGTTTTCGGTCCACACGTTGAAGAGTTATATCCCTCCACACCTCCTTTTTATGTGTCTTTAGTGATCCATGATCTATTGTTGCATAATTGTATGTTAGACTCAGGAGCATCTCACAACCTCATGCCCCTATCTGTCATGGAGAAATTGGGACTCCAAATCACTCGCCCATACAAAGACCTCTATTCTTTTGACTCCAAAAGAGTGAAATGTTTGGGCATGATTAAAGATCTGGCAGTTAATCTGGCTCAGATCCCTGTCAAAAGTGTGGTGATGGATATTGTAGTGGCTGACATCCCAGCCCGCTTCGGTATGCTACTGTCAAGGTCTTGGGGAACCAGAATCGGAGGGTCAATTAAGCTGGACCTGACCTATGCCACTATCCCTGTCTTTGGTGGCCAAGAGAGGAGATTGTATTGAGAAACCAGATTTGTCAAAACAGTCACCAAGGCAGGTGATTCAGTTAATTCCCCAGTCTACAGCTGAGACGGGGATTTCTCGTGTTTGATGTTGGAAGAAGATCAAGAATATGCCCATGAGCCCTCATTCTGCCAGATAAAGGCTGAATCATCAGTGCAGGACTATGGATCTGAAATTTGGACACTCCATTTTGATGGGGCAAATTCCAGGGAAGGAAATGGAGCTGGAGTATTGCTAATTTCACCTATGGGTCAATGGGTCCCCTTGTCCTTCAAGCTGGAATATGAGGCCACAAAAAATGTGGCTAAATATGAAGCACTCATATTGGGGCTGCAGACAGTAAGGAGTATGAACATACAAAATCTAAAGGTGCTGGGAGATTCTGAGTTGGTAGTCAGACAAGTGAGAAATCAGTGCCAAGCCAAACATCCTAGGCTAAAGGCCTATATAAATGAAGTTTGGGATCTTGTAGAGAACTCCTTCTTGGAATTCAAAATTCAATTCATGCCCTGAGAACAGAACATTATGGCAGATTCCCTGGCAGTGGCTGCTAGTACCTTCTGCCCACCTCATAACCCTCTTTTGAGATATGAAATCAAAGTAAGGTACCGACCTTCAATCCCAGATAACATCAAGCACTGGCAAGTGTTTGAAGATGAGGAGCAGGTGAAGAGATTCCTAGAAACTGTTGGGGATTTTTCCAACATGGAGATTGAAAGTTGTGAGGAAGAAACTGGAGACATTCCAAGAGATAAGCTGGAAGAGAGAATAGCCGACCACAAATTTCTGCAGTTGAAAGGGAATGTCATTCCCCGAGGGCTAGTGCCTTTAGAGAGGCTGTTTAACAAAAATGATGTTCCTTTACAGCCAAATAAAGTGGTGGTAGAAAACCAGGTCGAAGACCTCAATCTGGTCACTAAAGAGGATCCAAAAATTGTGAAGTTGTCCAAGAAGGTCCCGGAGGAATACAAACAACTGTATCAAAAGTTATTCCAGGCCTACAGAGATGTGTTTGCCTGGTCATATCAAGACCTAAAAACTTTTGATGTCAGCATTATGCAGCATAAGATTCCACTGAAGGGAGATGCAAAACCACATAAGCAAAAACTCAGACAGATTAACCCCCTATTGTTGCCTTCTATTGAGCAAGAAATAAAGAAACTGCTGAAGGCTAAAATTATAGTGCCATTGAGATATTATGAGTGGGTGGCCAATTTAGTCCTGGTGCGAAAGAAGAATGGAGAAATAAGGTTATGTGTTGATTTCAGGAACCTGAAGAGGGCATCCCTAAAGGATAATTACCCGCTGCCTAAAATGAACCATATCTTGCAGAAAGTGGTTGGAGCTTCCCGGATGTCCATGATGGATGGGTTCTCGGGCTACAATCAGGTGGCAGTATTACTAGAAGATCAAAAGAAGACAGCCTTCACCACTCCATGGGGAACGTTCATGTATGCCAGAATGCCTTTTGGGCTGATCAACGCAGGGGCCACTTTTCAGAGGGCCATGGATATTGCTTTTATTGGAGAGCAGGACCAGTTTGTGGTGGTATATCTGGACGACATTACTGTATTCTCAAAGAATGATGTAGAGCACATAGAGCACCTGCACAGAACCTTTGAGAAGTGTAGAAAGTATGGTCTCTCCCTTAACCCACAGAAGTCCCTGTTTGCACTAGAAGAGGGCAAGCTCTTGGGGCACATTGTAACCAAAGATGGACTGAAGATAGACCCTAAAAGAGTTGAAGTTATAAATGGCATTTCCCTGCCCAGAAACAAAAAGGAAATTCAAGTATTTTTAGGCCGAATAAACTTTTTGAGGAGGTTCATCCCTAACTATGCTGAGATAGTTAGGCACATCACCGACATGTTAAAAAAGAACAATGAAGTGAAGTGGTCATCCGAATCAAGAGAGGCCTTTACTAGAATCAAAAATGCATTTGCTGAAGCTCCTGTATTGGCTGGGCCCGATTATTCCAAACCTTTTATGATTTTTTCTTTTGCGTCACCCCACACAGTGGCTGGAGTTCTGTTGCAGAAAAACGAGGAAGGCTATGAGCAGCCAATTGCATTCTTCAGCCAAGTACTACGTGATGCCGAGCTCAAATATAACATATTGGAGAATCAAGCCTATGCTTTGGTGAAATCCCTCAAGGCTTTCCGAATGTATGTTTTACAGTCCCATATCACTGCATTTGTTCCTACAGCAGCTGTTAAGGACATTCTCATCCAAGGAGACAGTGAGGGAAAAAGAGGAAAATGGATAGCCAAGATACAGGAATATGAGTTAGATATTCGTCCTACCAAATTAATCAAGGGGCAAGGTCTAGCCAAGATCCTATCTGAGTCAAATTTCCAGGCCTTGGGTATCAATCTGTCTATGACAGCAAACGAAGATTCTGAGGAAAAAGAGAAACCACAGGGAGTGGAGATAGCCTCCCAAAAGATATAGATGAAATACCTCACCAGCCAGTGGTACAAGGAAATAGTGGAGTACCTCCTAACACTAAGCTGTCCACCTAGCTGCGAGAAGGCTAAATACAGGGCACTGAGGTTGAAGTCACAGAAGTATATGGTTACAAACGGCCGAATGTACTGGAGATATCCCTCAGGCATCCTGCTCTTATGTCTGACCGAGGAAGAGGTGGGAAATATTATAGCAGAGTTCCACGAAGGTATATGTGGGGGCCATTACAGTTGGAGGGCTACCGCTCACAAGATCCTGAAGGCTAGTTTCTACTAGCCAAAATTGTTTGGAGATGTTTTTACTTGGGTTGTGGCATGTGATAAACGCGTAATGCAGGAAAATGGTAATCTCAGTCATGATTCTCTGCCTATGGGACGTAATCCCTAAATCGAACCGAATTGATGATAAAGTAAATTCACTCAATTAAGTGGTCAACAGATGGATTCTAACTCATGACGTGATTACCACGAAGTGTAGCTACACCTACAAGAAATGCCAAGGTATACGTTAATGAAATTTATGAAGAGAATATTATATTCAAAATAATGCTTCCCCCGCTAGAATAATCAATGATAATGCACAAACTTTCAAATTCATGTACTTCTATACCCTTCAAAGAATATAATATTTTCAATACCTACAACTTACTACCTCAAGAAATGGCTCAAGTAGTCCTCAAACAAAACTCTAGTCCTAGCACTAAAGAAGACTATCAATGAACCAAGAATTGGGAATCTCAAATTAAGTTCGCCTGTAAGAACAATTACCAAGAAAGAGCAACCTGGGAAATTTACAATGGTGTTGGTATATGACTATACCGTATTTATACAATCAAGCCACAAGGGTTTTATTTATGCAAGAGAGCCAAGGAACCTGGCGATGTTAATGGAGAATTAACAATCGGTAGAGTCAAGAAACTTCCGCAATTAGTAAAACCGTGTTAGTAGAGTACCAGATAAAGATGAAAGAGTTATCTTTATCAACGTATGAAGATGAAACCGCAGTAGATCTAGTGCTCGTGATGTTCGGCACGATAAAGGAAAGCATGGTAAGTTCGATCCTCTCTGGTTCGGCCCTTTCAAAATTGCAGAGGAAGGTGGCAACAATACTTTTAAACTGGATAATTTGCAGGGAGATCTGCTTGATGCCCCTGTAAATGGGCAATTCCTCAAACCGTATTTTCAGTTTTGAAGCAGGTTGAAAAAGCCTGATTGTATTATATTGTACATTAGTTGCTGTTTTCATTTTTTTTTTTGAATTGAATAATGCATGAGTCACGATGATTTGTCCAGAGAGAAGTCACAAGTGTTGGAGAAGTGGCGTTCACACAAGATAAACAGGCGGTCTGCGTAGTTCTCGACACGTTCGGGGACAAACGTGCCGTCCCCAGGTGGAGCCAATGTTGTTCAATCTTTAACATTAGTCATGGGTGTATTAAAGGGTTGACAAGCCATGTATTAAACTTTATATCAAAGAGAAAAATATTTCAAAAGTGGGTCGAAAGGAGACAAGGTAATGAAGGCCACGTGCGTTAAATCCGATGGGGAATTAACACAAAAAGGATGAAGTTTAAAGCCAAAACGCTAACGGGAGATATTAAAGGCAATGGAACAATCGCGTTTAAAACTATGTACTAAAAGAAGACACGCTAATGAGGATGCACGACAGGAATTAGGAATGAAAATAGAAGCGGAGGAGATCCATACCGCGTAATTGTGACAACAGCGTGGGGACTCAATAGAAGGAGATCAAGTGAGCATGCCACTTATGGTGACGTGCGAACGAAAGGTGGACCTCAATGCAGTAGGCGACGACCCAGATAAGAGCTCATATGTTTAAGGAGTGAGGAGTTATACAACAAGATGGAGGGAAAAGGTACAGTAAAGTCTATTAGGCTTGGGCAATGAACGATCATATTTTAAACCCTATGACGAGGAATCAGACGCATCAAACACCTAACTTATGCGTCATACCACCGCTGTCCTTAGGACACGGTTTTCATTTTATCCATTCGTTTTATCCCGACCACTTCAATTAGACAATATTCCTCCGTATTTCACCTGAAAGGCTATGTTCCCCGTCGATGAAATACCACAGCAAAGAGTTTGATTACCCAATCACTGTCGTAGTTCCTCGTCGTTTCCGAGCGTATTTACCTTCATTCGGTATTTCATTATTCATTTCTCCTCTGCTTTGCCACCGAACATGGAAGGGAACGTCAAAAGGAATGAAACTTGTAGCACCCCGAGGTCTGTGAATTTAGAATCCTTCAACACTTCTTTGACTTCCGCAGTTGTATCTAGACTCAAATACCCATTTGATATCCGAAGATCAAACCCGATTTTCACCGTATTAAGAACACAAACACGTTATCAATCGTCGCTTATACCATAAAATTGGCTCTAATAAGTTCATTGCATTCTCAATGATTTCATCTTCGCCTGTGAGATGTTTTCAACGAACATCGGGGCACCTTCACTTCTCCTCAGGGGAACAGGGTTTTTTCCCTTTCTCCCGATGTTATCAAACAAGCCCTCCGCATCCCTACCAGCACCACATATGTTAGTTTCAAGGACGCGGCCTTAGCAGCCCAGTTCATCAAACAGCCACGGGAGGCCCGGCGAGCTTTCATCTCCTCTATAACCTTCGACCAGGCTACTTCCCTGCCCGCCGTAGAGCCGTTCCCATTAAGTCTGTTCGTTGAAGAGGTTCGGCCCATTCTCTCTCTAATCGCTGGCCTTTTAGGGGTAGGGAGTCCGGAAGACATTTCCACGGTGTGCGTCCATTTATTATGGCTCATGTCCCAAAAAGGGGTGGTATTAGATATTCATGGTTTCCTCTCCACAGCCATTCAAACCCAATTCCAGGAGCTTCCACAAACCCGTCAGTTCCGTTTCTATTCAATGGTTTTTTATCTCTTCTTGTACTAGCACGCCGATAAGTTTGAGGGTTTGGGGCTAGACAGAGTTTACCTTGAGAATTCCCAACCCAGACCAGTCTTCGACTGGAATTTCTCTGTGCGTCAATTACCTAAGGGGGAGGGTTACTCCAGTTTTGTGAATAGTTTCATGTCTATTGCCTATACCATTATAGGTTACTCCAGTTTTTTGAATAGTTTCATGTCTATTGCCTATACCATTATTCATGACTCGCCTTCCCCTAGGGTCTTTCCAGAAATGAAAAGCTGGCTGCAAGCCGGAAAATCCTAGAGTATTGGATATTGGTTTCTATTCGAGGACTACACCGAAATTCAGGTCTATGGAGCCGAATTTTCCCCCTACCGACTGCCAGTGTTTCCTGTCCGAAGATTTTATGCACTTGAATACATCCAGCAGGCCCTCAAGGCCGATCAGCTCCATTTTGTTCCTGCCAAGAAGGGCTACATCTTAAGGCTTCCCATTGAAGTCGGCCCCTTCGTGGTGAACTCGAGACATGCCCTCCCGATCATTGAGAAAATGCTGCAAGGTCTGGACCTAAGGCTGGGAAAAATTTGGGCTTATGACCCTCGAGAAATTATCTCGAACAAAAGAAAAAGGAATAGGTCTGCACCCTACATGCATGAGCCGAGGCCATTTATGGAATGGAGGGCTAATCTCGAAATTTGGCCCTTGTTTTCGCAGATGGAGACCGATTCATCTGCTATAGGGGAGGAAGAGAATGTCAATAGAGGACAGGCGGAGAAGAAGCAGGTACCTCAAGAGCAGCGCCCTCTCCGAAAAGACAAAGAATAGCCTCCAGTGAGGCAGAGGTCATAGGAGAGGAACAACTGCTGGAACCCTTCACGGTGTACGGTAAATTGGATAAAGGCAAGGCAGGGATAACGGTGCTAAGAGACAGTACCACTTCTTTTGATTTCACAGAGGTCACACAGGCCATCATAGAGCATACCTCGCCAAGGGAAATTGAAAGGGATCAGGCGAATAAGGCAATCTGTGACAAATATAAAGCTTAGCTGGGAGGCTACGTTGAGAAGTATCATACCAGGCTCTCCGCCTCCATCAACGCGGAAACCGAAAGCGTGGTATTATCTATGGCAGAAGCTATCGTGGATCCTAATTCAGATGTCACTAGCTATCGGGTGCTCGAGTATGCCATCGATATGAAGAAGGTACCAGCCAACGACATGTGCGACCTGTTCCAGACGGTATGCGATATGATGAAAGATGAGCTGATGCGGGTCACCCTCGCGCTGAAGAAATTAGAGCAGAAACACGACCAGTTGAGGGCTACCCTGACAAGCGAACAAGTTAGCTACTGCGCCAGAGAAAATCAGGTACGTTTCCTCCAGGACCTGATCAAGGGGAAAGATACGGGGGAAACACATACCCAAGCAGCTCTGATTGAACAGCTGCAGAAGGAAGTCACATCGGCAAAAAGTCAAGCCTGTATACCAGCCTCCCGCCATGTCCAGACGGCTGAATTGGTGCAAGTGGAGCGAGAGAAAGCAGAACTATCCGCTAGGCTATCAAAAGAAAGGGAGGAGAAAGAAAAGATGGCTGAAACAATCAACGTGCTACATAATAAGGCAACAGAGCTGCAAGCTAGATGGGACTCACACAGCTGCCAGTTGACTATGATGTCAAGTGGAACTAGCTCGTTATCTGAGCAATTGTCTATGGCAAGAGATGAGAATGAGATATTGGAAAAGCAAGCGTCTACAGCAAGGCAAAGGATCACGAACCTGGAAAACTCTCTGGCCGAGAACACCAGAATAGTCGAAGGATTGCAGAGAGAAATAGAGCAGGAAAGGAAGATGACGGCAGATCAACAGAAAATTGTTGCCAACATGAAAATCCGTGCAAAGGGAAATCTCACCCTTCTTGAGGCTAGGAGTATAATCTGGTCTGATATAATCTCAGTTGTGACTGAGCAATGGGGCTTCTTAAGGATGATGGGGGAGCATAAGTCTGCCATACCCTATCTGAGTAGGAAACTGCAGGAGGCAGACCTCGATCTGTCTAATAGGGCCCAACATGCCAAAGAATATATTTCATTCCTCAACGAGCTAGGATCAGATGACATGGAGAAGCATGGTATTCCTAGCCGATTCACGCAAGCTATTGAGTGCCGCAAAATTATCAACAAAGAGATGGCCCGGGTCAGAGCTTCAAGAGCTCTCCAACAGGTGGTCACCAACGTTGGACGGTTCGACGAGGTATGGGGTCAGATCATGATAGCTGGAATCCCTTCCTGCTGGGACCCGACCACCCCTGCCGTGCTCTTGCCTTTGGCCCAATACACAACACGCTTGCAAGAAAAAAGAGACCGGACTGACCTTCAGACGGGTAAAGCAGCTCAGCTCAAAGCCGACACGATTTTTTCATCCCTGCGAAAAGAGTTCAACCTTCTCCACTTGATTAAACAAAGGCTTCCTCTTGGGGCCAGTTTCACGCCCTGCAAGCCTGTGGAAGTGGAGGTTCTACATTGTCGCCAGAACCCGAGCGCGGACGGTCAACGAAGTGCACGCGGTTTATGAACGATATGCAGGTTCATCTGCAAACGTGCCCCCACGGGAGAGATAAACCAATTTGCCTCCTCTGCCCCTTTTTTGTGATTCTTTGTCAACTCATGATTCGGCCTTAACGACCTATTTTACTTTTTATTTAGTTAGTTTCTTTTAAGTTTTGAGTGGGCTGTTTTCCCCACTCCTGCATTTTACTTTTGCACCAAACTGTTGTTTAATTTTCTTTTTTTTAAAAGCGGCCAAGGGCCAGACTATACATGATGGGAGGCTTGATTCCTCATCATGAATTTTGCTGTTTTGAAAATGACAGTTAGCAAATTTTGTTTATGTGAAGAAGATATTTTTCCAAAAAATATCTTCTCGCTGAGATGGAAGGAAGCCTATATAAGGTAAATCCAATGAGAAAGGCAGGTTCCAAATTTTCTGAAGAATTGACTATGTAAGAGCTTCTTGTATGCAATTTTTGTGAAAGTTCTAATATGAATGCAAAGAGCCCGTAGGGTCTCAATGAAAAGGAGTTTTGTCTTTGATAAGGATTCTGGTTTTGGTTCTTTACAGTGTGTAATTCTCTCTTGTGTGTTGTAGTGTAGTCGTTCATTTTGCTTACATCCATATATCTGGTATTACATTCTGGAATGCGAGTAGCCTCTTGCTTCTGATATAAATTTATCCTTGTTGATACTTACATCATAGGCTTCCTAGCACTTTAAATATGGTTCAGGTGTAATATGCTGTCCCATTTTCGATTCATCCACATTTCTACTATATTGGCTGCTATGAGGTGTTATTTACAAATGCTGTTATCGTGTGTGGATTCTTAATTACTTAAGCCCACCACATGTTAGCATATGTTTCTGAATATTGTCTTTATAACAGTTAATATCCTCTTTCTTCTACGTATTCAGTAGAGGTCCTTCAATCATCATTCTCTGTGAAGTATTGAGAATCCAGCCCTTTTTACAGCGAACTATCTTGAAATTGTCTTATGCATTTATGTTGGAGCTTAACATCTTGCCTCTTCATTATTGTTCCTTCAGCGTTGAGCTTCTGAAGTATTTGGTACCATTTAAATATAATTTTCCCATCTGCAAAGAAATAGTATGAGAGCCTGGTTCTGCTGAGATTATCCTTATTACATGGTCTTGACTCTCTGCTATATAAGGTCCTAGGCACTGGTCTATGGCAACTCTAGGCTGTCTCTAGGATCTACAACGGGGACCATTCTATTCATTTGAGCCTCTTCTGTAGGACCTTGACATCTTTGGCTTGATTTTCATAAAACTGTCGAATGTAATTGAACCTTCCCAAGAGCCTCTGCAATTGCCTGCAATCATAAATGGCATCTGGAAATTCTGTTAAAGCTTTCAACACATGATCTTGTAATTCAACTTTGCCTTGGAATAGGATTAGTCCTAAATATTCAATTCTAATTTTTGCAAACTCAAGCTTAGGCTTACTGAGGACTAGCCCATGTTTAAAAATCCTGTGGTGAAGTATCTCCAAGTGCTTTCTGTGTTCTTTTAAATAAAAAGAACAGATTAGTAAATAATAAATATAAACAATAACAAATTTTAAATCTCCAAAAAATGTCTTCCATTCTTTTCTGAAATTCAGAGGGTGCATTCTTCAATCCAAATGGCATTACTCGCCATTGGAACTGTCTGTGTGGCACCACAAAACCAGTCTTGTATTTGTCAAATGGTTTGATCCCTATCTACCAGAATCCACTCTCAAGGTCAAATTTGTTGAACACATTATTATTGCTGATTTTATGAAATAAAGCTTCTTTAGATGGCAGTGGAATCATTTAATGCTCTATAATTGATCACCATCCGAGGTCTACCTATCTTTTGTTCTAAATGCTTGTTGACATAAAATGTTGGGCAAGCCCAAGGTCTTCTGCTTGGTTCGATCAACTTTCATTCTAATAGTTCAGTGATCTCTTTTTTAAAGAGCTCGAGCTCTGGTTGGGACATCTGGTTTGTTGATGATTTCTGAGGTGTTCCAGAGTAATTTTCTTTGTAGGGAAGATCCACAAAGTATTGTTCCCTTTGCCAAAATGCATTGGGTGCATCTGCTGTACATGCTACTTCAATTTTCTCTTTTATTTCTCTGATGTATTCTGGCCCTTGGATTTCAGCATTTCTAATTACTTTGTTGATCTTTGCTAGTTTGTCAATAAAACATTCAACTATATCTAAGACAGGATCTACAATTCTATTTACATAGCTAGACTTACTCGGAAATTTTATAGTTCTTCGTTGGATGTTGAGGCAAATGTGGTTTTCTTCTACAACAAGAGGAAGATGTCTTCTTACAAAAACTTGACCCAACAAAATATCACTTCCTGTATAAAAACTGTAGAAATTTACAAAAGTAGGAATTCCATTAAGAATAATTGAGAATCGAGAGCCATATCTCTGATAGTCATTAACGTCTTATTTACGACTCTGAACTGCAAGCTTGTGGGTTGCTTTAATAATATTCAGGAATGGCACTATGCTTTGCACAGAAATTCATAGTTCCTATGTCTAGTTGTGCATCCAGAGAATATTGTTTATAACCACTAACCTTGACATATATTCTAATAATAATCCTATCTTCAAATCCCTTCATCTGGAGAATAGATGTACTTGGTTCTGGCTGGTGATCTTCTGGTATGCATTGTAATGATTGCTGCTTCCGGTCATGATATTCTTCTTCTTTGAGCACATCTTCAAATTTTTCTATCATCATTGCATCTTTTAGTTTTGGAAGTTGTTTTTGTTTTTTAGCTAATTCCTTCTGGTCAACTCTCATACTAGTTAGAATTTATTTAACCAGGCCTCTGTTTTCTTCAATGGTGGTTCCTAAGTGCAATATTTCTTCTTGCAGTTTGTTGGCTTGGTCTGTTTCTTCTTTCTTGTCTAAGATATCCTCAATGATGGGAGTAGCTTTCTAAACCCATAGGATTTTCTATGATGAAGAAAGCTTACTTCTTCTCTGCTTATGGTAGAAACTGCTTCCTGGGTGGAATGATAGATGAGGGCGTATTGGAAATCTGTGCAGATGTGGTAGGAGTGTCACTTGGATAATAGGCACCAAGATTCACCACGCTTGGCTATGTGATTTTGGCAAGTTGTCACTGGAGGGTTGAGAGGTGTTCTGCGAGACGGTGTCAGATGATGAAATCTCCTAGTGCGAGGGAAGAAATACGAGATTGTAAAAATGCAATTGCAGAGCGTAGGTCTGCAGGATTTTCTAAATGAAACATCTTGACATCTGAAATGAAGTCAAGATCTGAGGTGGATTCAGAGTAGGATGAGTCTTCAGGATGTGGATATGGTGGGTTTGATTCATCTGAATCTGTGACTGAAAAATATTCTTCATTTTGTGGGGGGCTGATTTGTTAAATTTCTGAAGATGTTCTATGCTAGATGCAAATACTTTAAACTTCTAGGGCTCAATGAAAGTAAGATGCAGATAGAACATACCAATAGATCGATGGAAGACAAGCCAAAACAAAGATAAAGAACGGAGGCGTTACGGCGATCAGCAGGATGCTTCAACCAGCAAAGTCTTCATAAGGTCAGCCTCCCACATGTGTCACACAACCCCAAGACGTCTCATCAAGAATACACCACCAAGACACTGCACCAAGATGCCCTAAACGCAGAACCAAGAACGCTGCTCCATCACCATCCCAGAGAAAAGAAAATGCCTCCACAAAAATGTGTGTGTCTAAAATGAACTCCAAGTCTCTCCAATATATAGGCTTCTGTGGGGGTGTGTGACACATCTCTTATGCATGTGGGATAAATCAGGCCGACCTTACACATGCGGAATAAATTCAAAATACATGTTCTGCTCATCCGATCAAGATGATCTTTAGATCGATCTTGCACCTCTCCGAAAGAGGAATCCAATAAAATTATTGGCATCGTCATCTGAGCATCACAACATGGAGTTTGGACCTAGTTTCCTAAAATTAACACTCCCTCTCAATTAGGGAGAACTCCATCCACCAGTGCCATCAAACATCGTGCGTCATCCCACCATAACTTGCTTTGTTGGCTCTTTATTTTAGAACAAAAAGGTAAGTCACAAAGACATCACTCCTGGCTAACAAAATCAGCTCAGAGGTCTGAAACCTCTATAGGACTCAAAGGAGTCACATACCAACCCGAAGTTGGTTTAACTGACCCGAAGTCAGTTGGAGGTTCGAAACCTCACTTGGACTCAAGAGAGCCATATACTAACCCGAAATTAGTTTAACTAACTCGAAGTCAGTTGGAGGTCTGAAACCTCACTTGGACTCAAGAGAGTCATATACTAACCCAAAGTCAGTTGGAGGTCTGAAACTTCACTAGATTTGATCCCAGATCAAGTGGTTGGACACGTGCCATCCTAGATATAGAGAGTACGGCAATCTCCGATGCGTCCATCGGTCTTGCTATGGTCTCTATTCACATTTCCCACCTCATTGGCCAAATGAGAGGTACTTCCCATGAGTCTGAGACTCCATGGGTAGGATGCATACGAGGCACAGATCAGAGAGAGGTAAGCCAACTCAATATCATCACGGTGGGGCAGAAGCACACCAACAAAGTTCAAAAAGCCTAGCTTTGTGGTTGCTTATAGCTCCAAGAAGTTATCCCCAAAGCCCCCCTGGAGCTTCCAGAGCTCATCGTCCAACAGGACCCTCCAAATAGGGTCGTTCCACGATTCCAAGATTCTCACGAAAGGTTAGGAACATGACCTTCCCCAAGGGCTCTGTGAGAATATCCACAACCTGCTCATCAGTTCCTATATGATCAAGCCTTACGGCGCCTCGTTGTACCATATCCCAGATAAAATGGTACCAGACATCAACGTGCTTGGATCGATCGTGGAACACAGGATTCTCTGACAAACGAATCCCCCTCTGGTTATCACAAAGGATAGCGGCGACATCAAGCACATGCTTGAACAACTCACTGAAGAGCTTTCGCAACCAAGTGGCTTCACAATAGGCCATACACGTTGCAATGTATTCAGCCTCAGCGGTGCTCAAAGCTACCGACTTCTACTTCCTGCTTGAGGTAGACCCAAGAGTGAAGCAGCATCCAAATGTGCTCTTGCGATCCACCACACTACCAGCCCAATCGGCATCAGCATATACACGGAGTCTCAAACTCCCGGCAGTGTATCTCAGCCCATGGTCTATCGTGCCTCAGAGATATCTCAAGAGTTTCTTGGCACCAACCCAGTGAATGTTATGAGGATCAACCATGTGTTGACTCAAGGTGTTCGCTGCACAACATACGTCCGGACAGATGTTCCCTAAGAACATCAGGGCCCCTATGAGTTGACGATACTCAGTAGGATTTGCTAGCACAGACCCAGCAGCACTGCCACTCAACTTATTAACGTTGAGCTCCATCGATGTCGATACGGACTTACAGTCCACCATACCAAATCTTTCAAGCAGCTTCACAATATATTTTCCTTGAGAGAGGAAAATCTCGCCAGGTCTTTGCCAGACCTCCAGGCCTAGAAAGTAATTAATGAGTCCTAGGTCCTTCATCTCAAACTCTGAAGCAAGCTCCCTCTTACACTGATGAATGAGAGGGTCAACACCTGTCAAGAAGAGATCGTGCGCATAGAGAACCAAAATGAGAGGCCTTTCTCTATCAACCTTAAAATAAAGGTTCGGATCAGCATTACTTCGAGGGAAGCCCAGCTTCATCAAGTAGCTATCTATCCTCTCGTACCAAGCCCTGGGGGCTTGCTTCAACCCATAGAGGGCTTTCTTCAACCTGCATACATGAGAGTCTCTATCCTAGGCTTCGAACCCCAGAGGATGCTCCTAATACATCTCTTCCTTTATCGAACCATACAGAAGGGCGGTCTTCTCATCCATCTGATGAAGACTCCATCCTCATGTAGCAGCAAGGGTAATCATAGGTGCAAGTATCATTATAGTCTACACCTTTCTTTAGAGAGAAGCCTTGGGCAACAAATCTTGCCTTGTACTTTTCAACACTCTATCAGATTCATGCTTGATCTTATAGAGCCATTTTGAGGTGACCACAGCTTTGTCCTCTGGTCTCGGAACCATATCCAGACATCATAATGGACTCCTACTCTTTGTATATAGCATCCTTCCAGACTTGATGCTTAACGACTTCTTCAAATGATCCAAGCTCATATTGTACTCATGGCAGCTAGATACCCTTGGTATTTATATGGCTTCTTGCTTTCCTGAAAGGTCCCCCTTTGGGGCCTTATGTCTCTGAGCCATGAGGGTCTTCTCTTCTTTCTTCCAGCAACATTATTTGCTCAAAAGCATATACGGTTGTAGTCTCCCTCTTAATGCCAACTCCTCTTGTGAGAGAAGACATCTATAAGAACATCCTCTCAAGGATTTCACAGGCAGCATATCAAATAAGTTAGAGTGTATCAGATATCTTTGTGACACTTGAGGAATGAAGAAAAGTCCCCTATACTTTCCTTTGTTGCAACCCTGACAAATGCCTTCATGATTATTTTGAATGCGAGCATCCTAGACACCAACTTGGAAAGGGCTTTGTAATCATGGGCCTGAATCTTATTCTCCCACTGTCAAGGCCATACAAGAATCATAGCCATATACTGCCATAATATCTATCATGCATCTTGACAGGTATCATATTTTGTCATTATCATACATATCACTTATCATATTCATCACTGCCAGACAGAACTGAAGACATCAAACTTCATGGTTATATATGATTTTTCATATGCCTCACAATCCAAGTTCATATAGATTCTGCCCTATACAATGAGGTCAAATATCCTTTACCATCTGTCACTGTTCTAAGGCTCATCGACCAGCCATCTCAGATTTCCTTAAACAGCATTCAAAGATAGACAAACTTTCTATGTAAGAATTAATTTTACATACCTCTTCTTTTGTTTGCCTTCTTACTGTAGATTTCCAACATCATTGCCCTAAACAAGTAGATGACCCAATCAAAGACTGCAATTTGGCATCCTGGCATTAGTGATCAAATGGTACCTTCCTGAGCTAAGGGGATGCAATTGATGAAGCTTGGTCTGGTTAGGACTTCTTGTAAATCATTGTTGTTGCAAAACTTCCTCATTTCTACAGCCTTTCTTGTCATACCTGATGATGCCCTTCGCTGTCTCTAAGAGTTTATATGAACCCTTGTTAGACTTCTTAGCCCTTTCTGAAGTCTGAAGTGCAGTTGTACCAAGAGGGAGATTATACCTGCATTGTCTGCAAATCAGCCCACGAATTCGGCCTACCCTCTCTGTTCTTGAAATCAAGTCTGTAATGACAAATTGTCATGTCACTGTCACCACAGGAACTCATCACCAAACTGTGATGCATTGAATCTTATTGTCATCACTGAATCTTTGCAGCTTCTTTATATTACTAATATAAGACTTCTTCCTAGACATATATCAGAATTCGTGTCACTGCAATCATACATACGAACTTCAGAGACACATCTAACGTGTCTTAAGTTCGGTGATCCGAATTTCTGGGATAGATCTAAGTTTCATCTTTTACTGTGATCACCCTTGAAACATATCTTTGATGTCTACATCATCCGAACTTGTTTCGGTACTGGAGATCCGAACTTTGCTTCTGTTTAGCCCATCCGAGAACTTTAGATAGATGTGACTTCGTTGTCCCGTTAGCATAGGTCAGTTATCATCCGACCATCAATTCATGAAATCAAGAATATTAAAAGTAAATCCCAAAACTATCGAACGCTTTTCCAGAACATCCAGAGATTGCTTTCGCCTTCACAGTCGTTCTCGTCGACGAAGAGCTTCTCGTCGTCACTGTCGTTCTTGAAGGGACCTTGCTTTCCCTTGGATGACTCTACAAACTTCATATGACAGAAATTGTAACTCCAAATGCATGATCCAGAATTTCTGCCTTTGAACATCAGCGAATCATATTCTGTTGGTCAAATGTAGTCAAAGATTTTTCTCACCTGCTTTAGATATGAACTGAGTTCTTGTTAAGGTTTGTTGTCTTATGACAACAAACCCTTTGCACTCCTCTAAGCATTATTACAACGTTGTGGATCCCTTTTTAAGTGATTGTTTCACAATCTAAGGCTGATTAGGGCTATATCTACAGCCTTCCACTACTAGTTAGGGCTAGATTCAACCTTCCGCAACTTCCCTGATGGCTGCGACATCACTGTGACCCTAGATCTGGCCTTTATAGGGCTACAGCCTGATTAAAATAACCTCCTTGGAGTTGCAACAATCCTTTCCTAGAGGATTCACACACAGGCAGCTCTAAAATGTTCACAAGTCTGCGGTTGACTTGATGATGGATCTCAGCCTGTGGGAGAGGGTTAATAATGCCCATTTTAAGAATCAACTAACCCATATCTGCTCAGCATCCAGTCTAAGGAGCTCGGTCTATATGGAGGATGGAAATCATGTAAAGAAACCACAATACGTCTACGGAGATTGTCCTAAAACAAGTGGCAGTTACCCATAGCCTCCTCAGCCCTACAAATAGATTCACTCAAAACAGACCCAATCCTCTTTGTTCTTCTTGAAACCCTCGGCAGCCTCTTCACGTTGTTTATATAAGGCATTTCCACTTAACAATAGTCATTGTCTCTTACAGCACTCGGCCTCCACTACAGGAATACCCACGTTGTCCCTAGGCCTCCTTTACGCTGTCTTAAGGCTTTTCTTTCACGTTGTCTAAGCTCTTCTATTACGCTGTCTAGGCTCTTCTTTCACGCTGACGGTTAGGGCACCAACCAGCCCCAACAGACCTGAAGCCGAGGTCTCCTCACTCGGCCTTCTTCCAGCAGCGCGGTCACCAAAAAACAATCCTTATCTCGCTGCCCTAGATTCTCAAATAGAATGGGCTTTGTCTTCTCCTAGCTCCAATTCCATATTAAATTTCTGAAGATGTTCTATGCTAGATGCAAATACTTTAAACTTTTAGGGCTCAATGAAAGTAAGATGCAAATAGAACATACCAATAGATCGATGGAAGACAAGCCAAAACAAAGATAAAGAATGGTGGTGTTACGGCAATCAGCAGGATGCTTCAACCAACAAAGTCTTCATAAGGTCAGCCTCCCACATGTGTCACACAACCCCAAGACGTCTCATCAAGAATACACCACCAAGACACTGCACCAAGATGCCCTAAACGCAGAACAAAGAACGTTGCTCCATCACCATCCCGAGAGAAGAAAATGCCTCCACAAAAATGTGTGCGTCTAAAATGAACTCCAAGTCTCTCCAATATATAGGCATCTGTGGGGGTGTGTGACACATCTCTTATGCATGTGGGATAAATCAGGCCGACCTTGCACGTGTAGAATAAATTCAAAATACATGTTCTGCTCATCCGATCAAGATGATCTTTAGATCGATCTTGCACCTCTCCGAAAGAGGAATCCAATAAAATTATTGGCATCGTGATTTGAGCATCACAACATGGAGTTTGGACCTAGTTGCACAAAATTAACATGATCTACTTGCTCCCATTCAGTCGGATCATAAATATTAGAAAAAATGTCAAACAATTTATTTTGGAAACCAGTTTTACCCTTCAAAGGACATTTGCTAGCCCAATGACCTGGCTTCTTACAAATGAAATAGGTGTAATATTCCCAATAATGGATTCTTCAGCAGATCATGCCTGAAAAACGCATTCCTCAGGTATGAGGGCTTCAGCTATCATATAATATCTCTGAAAATGTTCAGAAACCAAAATAAATAGCAGCAGCAACCTTTACTCAGCTTTTAAGGGCAAAAAGGTGGGGAAAAGTGAGGATTTTGGCCCTAAAATGAGTGAATAAGGAAATCTGCGTAAATTGACGGGTCAAGGTTCTGGAATATGTTAGAATAGGTCAGGAGGGGGTTCCATGTCGAATTTCAGCTCAAACAAAGGCGTTTTGCTATGTTAAACAGTTCCTCCTTCCCGACTAGTCAAGAAAAACCCTGATTTCCCAAGACTTTGAGTATGCAGAATTTTACTGAAGCAAGGGCAGCGTATTTTCTGAAGGTATGAGATGTAAAGCACTATGAATAATCAGAGAATGAGTTTGAGTACAAGGCATAGGCTTTCAGCAAGGTTAAACAATAGTTTTATATAGAAAACCCCTCAAGATAGAGGTGCCGCAAGACAAGAAAATAATCCAGAAACCCTACAGCGTTTTCTGCAGTAGCTGTGAGACAGAAGATGCATATATAGCCAATAATAATGTATAGCAGCAGAAGAGAGTAGAAATCTTGAGGAAACAACCTCTCAAGAGAAGAAATGCAAGCCTCCACAACACATGTACATAAACATGAAAAGTACTGCTATTTCTGCACAAACCCAGGCTATGAAAAATGCAGCCTAAGATAGAATGCTGCTCCAATACATAGATATGACAATATATAGCTCAAATACAATAGGGGAGCAAAGCTCTAACCCTGATAAGCAACAATATCTCAATCCTCCAAGGGATTGGCTGAAATACACAATATGACAAAAATGCCGGAGTTGCTGGGCAGCTACTGCAACTCCAAACTGAAACCAAATAGAGAAGGCTGAAGATGATGAGAAACTGAAATAGACCTCCTCCAATAGATCTCCAAAGTGGAAGGTTGATCCTTACACTTGAGATCTTCCCCTCAAATCAACCGGCAAACCCTCACTGCAAATACACCATGAAGATAACGCAGAAACTGAGAGGGACTGCGCAGTAGTGGAAATAAACACTTTGGCCAAGTGCCAAGATCTGCAAATCAGCTCCAATATCTCCCAATCTGATCCTCCAAAGGAAAGAGAAACTCTCCCTCTGAAAAACAAGAGAAGGAAGTGGTGTCGTAAAGTCACCACGGCAACACCCTACAACACAGTATTACGCTGCTACAGCAATAACGTTGTCCTGGAGGATGATGCTAAGAAAATAACCTTGCCCGAGCAGGCACTCGAAGTCCCCCGGGGCTAAGGGTGAGATCTCCGCACGGAGACACTCGGTGCACTAAACAGTGCAGCAGACAGGCTAAACAGCCAGCGTGCCAAAGAAAGACGAATGTCTCACTCAATAATCAATAATCCAAGAATCCAAGCATGAATCAAATGAGGAGGCTCCTCCATCTTTTATAGTGTTGGTTTCCCTCCAAAACCCAATGTAGCCTCTCTCTCTCTCCTCCACATCCTCATCCTTATCCACATTCTCATCCTTATCTGCGCAGAAGCTTGGAGAAACTTCTAGAGTGTACATAGGCCCCCTCCTCCACGTGGTGTTGGGTCCCCCCTTGACTCCCACTTAAGTCACAACGTTGTGCTACTAGGTGAATGTCTTATTTCATTTAAGTGAGTTTAGACCCTCTTTACTCACTTTTTATTTACTTACAAACTATAGGTGGAAAAATAAACAAAATAGAATATTCCAATTTGTTGTCGCAAATTAGGAATATTACAGTCCCCCCCGGCAAAATGTTGCTTGCCCTCAAGCAACTGCCTGAACAAGTCTCCTCCTAGCGGATGCTCTCCACCGATACTGCAAAATATGCCTGGGTCCCAGATGCGACACTGAATCTCCCCTGTACTCTGCATCATCCTGATATGAAGGGATCTCTCAATGCCAGGATCCCAAACTGATCTCTCATGGTACCATCCAACCAACAATCCTCCCGGATCCCATCGCCACCATGGCCAATAATAGCCCAAGTCCCATGGCTCAGACTGTGCACTGCCTCTAGCTATGACTGATGAAGACCATGACTCTGGCTGTGCTATATTTGTCATGGTGTAAGCTGTCCCATCGACTGTGTACCAGCTCATCACCTCTCTCCACTCAAGGCATGAAGTGAGGAACATCTCTCTCATGTGGATCCTCCATCCCCAAGAAATCATCCAAACAAAATGAGCCACCTCTCGACAAGGCAACTCCTGAAAATCTCCTTCCACCTCAAGCTTCGGTAATGAAGGTGGGCTGAAAATCTGATCTTGGCAAGCATCATAGCTTACCCCATGCTGTCCTTCTCTCCACTCATGACAAGTGTAGAGTGTATGCTGATCTTGGGCTGCAAAATCATTGCCCTCCAATGGCAAAGTGAAGAACAATCCTCCAAAGAAAGTTCCTCCAACAATGAAGAACAGGCTGGCCCAAAACAATTCATCCATGAAGAATAGGACATGTGCATCATGGATCATCCTAATGAGATGTTTTCTGAAGGTGTTACATGAGGATACATAATGCAAACAATCTCTCACAAGGATACAACGTATTCTCATCCATTGCAACTTCAGAAAATTACATGGCAAGCAATGTACAAGATTCATCACATCTACTAATGGATAGTAAATGGCTGAATATGACAACAACATAAGACCAAACACTTGCCCATGGTTGTACAATGGATGAATATCAATCTCATGGCCCACCTCAAAAGAGAACACATATGTAGTAGTGGTGGCCATGCCCCCTCCCATGCTCCCATTAGAACATGTAGTGCAGAGAATGTGAGAATTCTTCCCACTCAAAGACACATCCAACTCATGTGTCTCCCTCATAATCAAGCCTCCCATACAAATCTGATCTATATCAAAAAATGGAGACGTGATCAGTAGCAAAATGAAGGAAACGCTGAAGGTTACATGTGATGAAAAGAGGTACCAACAGCTTCCCCAACAAGTACAGCGCAGTTTTACAAGTTGCTGCTTGATAAGAGTACAAGGCAAAATGTTTATGTTAACCATGCATGTCTTCATATGATACATGATATAGTGCTGCAAATGAACATACATGAGGTGATAAAACATTTTCCAAAAGCCACAAAAGAGATGGTTGCCTCCATCATGTAGATTGGCCCAATAAAACTCATGGAGCAATATGACAAGCTTGCCCCCTTGTGAAGCAATGCACTGCATAGGAATGGCAAGAGTGTGCAAATCAATGAATGTATAGACAAACTCCTCACCATATGCTGGAAGTAAGATGGTACATGGATCCATAAATGAGTCCTCCATAGTGTTTTTGCATGCTATGAAGAAGAATGAACCATGTGCTACAAGAAGATAATCCTCCTTATGCTTGGAAATCCAAGTTAAGAAGAATATGCCATAGTGATAAATGTCTCGTAATATCCCGAATGGGAAATAGACAGCAATACAAGCATACGACAATATAGAAAATGCCGGAAATAGAACATAAAGCAAATACACATAAAAATGCCGGAAATGATAAGCCATTTTATTAATCTGAGAATATAATGAGATACAATGGATAATCAGAATAAATGCACCTATCCTTGCTCAAGGCAAGTGAAGAACCCTCTCAGAAAAACAGGAAATAGGTTTTGCTACAAGCATCATTTCAACGGGCCAGCTATTGCGTGGCTATTAACTATTTGGAATGAACTGAAGCTAGGGGCTGATCCCCTTGCCGGAATGAGCTGAAAATCGGCAGACCACCTGAACTCACCACCCCGGACAAAACCCAGAAACCATATACAAAACGGACCACCTCCGAAAATCACCCCCAGAAACCCTCCTAGAAAAACGCTGTCCCTCCAAGAACTGCGCAGACACCAACTGAAATAGACTGAAATGGGGCCACAACTCCTCAGGAAAATCTCCCACTGATAAACGTTGAACCTCCACACCGGAATAGGCCTGAATCTCCTGCAGAAATCTCTACCACTAAACAGCTCCAACTCAAACTGCGTCCTCCCTCCAAGGACTGCGCAGTGACCCAAAGAAGCTCAGCTCCTCAGCAAAACTCCCAACAAAACACCTGCAAATATCCTGCTAAACACTGAAGAAAAACCTTGCCCGAGCAGGCACTCGAAGTCCCCCAGGGCCAAGGGTGAGATCTTCGACCGGAGACACTCAGTCGCACTAAACAGTGCTGCAGACCGACTAAACAGCCAGCGTGCTCAAGTAGACGGAAGTCTAGCTCAATATCATCAACAATATCAATAATGCCCAAATGAGATAGCTCTCCCTCCTTTTATAACGCTGGCCCTCCTCAAAACCCTACGTGGTCCCTCTCTCTCCCACGTGCTCCTCATGGGCCTGCGCAGAAGCTTCGAGAGGCTACGTGAGCCTCCTCTCATACGTGGTGTGGACCCCCAAGGCTCCCCCTTAAGTTATAACGTTGCATCTACTAGGAAAACACTTTATTTTATTTAAGTGAGTTAGCCCCCCTTTTCTCACTTTTATTTATTAATTAACTATAGGCGGCAAAACTATACAAAAATCAAATATTCCAATTAGCGGTGCTAATTAGGAATATTACAGTCTCCCCCAGCAAAATGTTGCTTGTCCTCAAGCAACTGAAGTGATGGATGCTGTAAAATCTGCTCGCTCTCCCAAGTGGCATCCTCATCCGGCAAAAATTGCTTGTCCTCAAGCAACGCTTGAACAAGCCTACTCTCTAGTTGATGCTCCCCACCGATACTGCAAAATGTGCCTGGGTCCCACTGAAACCTCTCTGTCTCCTGCATCACCCTGATACGAAGGGATATCTCAATGCCAGGATCCCAAACTAGCCTCTCACAGTACCAGTCAACCAATAATCCCCCCGGATCCCATCGCCACCATGGCCAATAATCGCCCAAGTCCCACGACTCGGACTGTGCACTGCCCCTGGCTATGACTAATGCTCTAAGAGGTGAAGACCACCAATAAGCCTCAATGCTCTTGGGCTCCTGCTGCGTTGTACCTGTAGCTGCATATGCTACCCCTCCAACTGCATACCAACTCATCACCTCTCTCCGATCCAAGTCATGACTCAATCCCATGCTAATCCTGCTCTCCTGAAATTGGGAAGGAGTCCTGAAGTAACGACAACTGGTGCCCTCCTGCCGACTGGGATCTGTAACATCTACTATGTCCAAGGGCCCCTGCTCCATTGTGCTCCCTACGAAGAATACCGTACCATCAAGAGGGTACCAACTCATGATCTCCCGCCAGTCCATCTTGGAGGAAGCATCTGATGTAGCAACAACAACTGCATGTGGAACATGCCTGGAAGGTTGCCGCCAACCCGTAATCATCTCCCACTGCCAAACTATCACATCTACCTCCAACATCTCCAGAGGATATGGATCTGTAGCTGCTGTCACAGTACTCAGTGTCTGTGCATCTGACTACTCCACCTCAAAGGATGACCCCAATGCTAGCCACATATCCATCATAGGCTCAATGTGGGCACCCATCTGGACCTCACCCAAGGAAATGTCATGCCTGATGTCCATAGTATCCTCCTCTGCTGACTCAGGCTCCATCATGTGCTGCTCTAGCTGAAGCGCCACAAGTGACTCATCACCCAGAGTATCTCCTATACAGTCCCCTGACTGCTCACCCTGCACACTGTAATACGGCTGCAATCTACTGTCATCATGCCTACATGACTGCTCTTGCTCCACAGAAGCAACCTCAATTGATCCTATGGACTCATATGAAAGAGAGTCCTCACCCTGGCATACAGAAGGAATGCCCTCTTGTTCTACCTCCGCCACCTCATCTGCATTGAATATACCATCCACCCTCTCGATGAAGTGTCGATACAATGTCTGGAGTCCAGACGCATGCTGAGATGCTACCTCTGCTGAACCCAATATCCTCTGCTCATGCATGATCTCGACATGTCCTGAGGGAAAAATGATGCATGTCTCCCTCATGACTTGCTCCCCAAGCGTAGGCTCAGCAATGACTAATGTGCCACCACTGCAGAGGGTCATCTCATCCCCTAAACTGTGGCTGTCAACTAGCGTACTGACCCAGTGCCACTGTTGAGAAGTCTCTCGCCTAGTGTGCTGAGGGCCATCCAAATATCTTGGGTGTGCCTCACGGACCCTGCTGCTCATGCCCAAAGTGCGAAAGGACAACAACAAAATCAGTTGTGCCCATGAGTGATGTAGAAGAGTGTCGGATGTGTGAGTCCCCACAGATACCATCAAGTATCGCTCCTCTGTCTCCTCATCGATCCTGGGTGAAATACCCCCAAAGGTAAGCCCAGTGTCCCTGTCTGTGAGTCTCCCTGGATGCGATACTCTAAGACCCTGCTGTGCCGCGCCGTACGCCCTCGCAAGCCACCGGTCATCCATGTACTCCTCAACATGCCACTGCACACTAAGGCATACCCCTGAATACTGCTGGATACCCCATGCTACTGCTGTACCACCCTGTATTGTCTCGTGCCCTGACTGTGTCCAGGAATCTATCACTCCCCGCGTGCTCTCAATGTGGTGTAGGGCACTCCTACTCCACAATGCAGTCCCACACACTACGGTACACCACCATGTAGCTCCATGTCCACCAGTAGTCCACTGATCACTGCTAGAGGCTCCCACACATCCATGGATGTGATGTCCTAGAGCTGTGCCTCTACATATCGGACTACCACCAATCAGTATCGTCATGTCCACCGTCACATCACTATACCCGCCGACAAATGGATCATCACTGCAAATCCTCCTCGAGGGGTTCGAGAAGTGAATCTCCCTATGGGTCAGTAGTGTTACCACCACTGCTCGGCTCCGCTGCGTCCTCTGTGCCCCACACAAAGGTGAAGAATCCTTGGCCCCATACAAGGTGCCATCTGGTGGCCTGCCAATGCCACCTCCTCCGACAAGCTCCTGCCAAGGTATGTTGACCACCCCGTGATCCTGTGTACGAGTGCCATACCAAGACAACCTAGGGTGTCTGCTCATAAACTGGTTGGCCACTGAAGCTGACCGAAACTCCCCCAGCAGATGCGCATGCTCTACTGCTAGGCCAACTGTACCCTCCAAGACACAGGCAACCAACGTGCCTAGGAAATGATAGGTGATCCCACCTGGATCCCAATGCCAATCTGGGGTTCCTGTAATCCCCATGCATAGAAACTCCTGCTGAGCTACACTCGGATCCATCACCATCTCCATAGCCCACTCCACCGAGTACCAACTCAAAATCTCTCTCCATCCAACCTCAACATGTGGATGCTGTACCCTGTGCAACTCTGATCGGCTCATACCGCTAGCCAAGTCAACATATGGGATCTGACTAGGTGGCTCTGCCTCTCTCTCTCCAACGGAAAGAGATGACCCAACAACACTGCTAGTCCCATCCATGCATGCCTGAAGGGGAATGATCTGACGCTCCAACGTGCCCTCTGATTGTACCATCAGGGAATCTAGTCGTTCCCCAATGCGGACCAACTTGGCCGCCGACTTGGCACAAGTCACTCTCATACCCTCCAACTCCTGGTCTTGCAACAAAATGGCCTCCCGTACTGACGTGGCCTTCTCTCTCAAAACTCGAAGGTCCGTCCGAAGCCGATGATACCGCTGTCTGCGACCATCATCCAATACCTCTGTACCTGCTAGTGCCTCATCGAAGGTGGATATATCTCCTATCGCCTCACCCATCTGTCGTGTGCTGCTACCACCTGAAGACTCGGACACGACTTCGGTCATCACCTCAATGGATGGCTCTACTGAGGTAGGCTCTACCTTCTCCACTACCACATCAACCGACATGGCCAAGGAGGTCTCCAATGAGGGTGAATCCTGTGTCACACTAGGTGTAACTTCAGACTCCCTGCAATCCTGTGTGCCCTCATCCTCCAAGTGCAATGTACAATCCAACAATGGCTCATGAGAATGATGGTTCGATTCCTCCTTGAGTGTTTCCATGTTGCACAGCGCAGTGCAACCAGGCTGCTCTATAGTAGCAATGAGATTTGACCCTTGATCTACAAGAGTCCCATCCTCAAAAGTGTTGGCTGCCCCAACTGTCGATGCATTTGGCTGCTCCTCCACAAGTGTGACAGTGTTTCCACAAGCCTCCTCAAGAGGTGATGTGATCTCTTCTTCTCGATTAGAATTGGAAGCGCATGGTACTTCCTCTTCTTTTTCTTCATTCTTCTTGACCTCCTCAAAGGTGGATGTATCTTTTCTAGATCTGAAAAAGAAATAACTATCCCCTTTCACCGTTCCGGTCCTCTTGGGCTTAGACTCATAGGGACTAGTGGATCCCTCATGCATGGGAAGAGGTGATCTCCCAGTAGTACGCTGCAAATCTGAACTCTGTATGCTAGAGACTCCATCCTCTCTGAGCTGACAGTAATCTTTGAAGGGCAAAACTGCTTTGAAGTCTTCCCCTTTGGATTGCCATTCTCGGAAATAATCTCCCAAGGGTATATGACCATGCTGATGTGAAATCCTCATATGTGCCATAGATAGCTAGCTCCACAGGCTGAGCCAGAATTATGCTTTGATACCACTGTAATATCCCGAATGGGAAATAGACAGTAATACACAGCATACGACAATATAGAAAATGCCGGAAATAGAACATAAAGCAAATACACATAAAAATGCCGGAAATGCTAAGCCATTTTATTAATCTGAGAATATAATGAGATACAATGGATAATCAAAATAAATGCACCTATCCTTGCTCAAGGCAAGTGAAGAACCCTCTCAGAAAAACAGGAAATGGCTGCTACAAGCTGCATCATTTCTTTGAATGACTATAAATGCTTCTTGTGTGGAGATGAGCGAAGCTGAGAAGTGATCCCCTTGCCGGAATGAGCTGAAAATCGGCAGACCACCTGAACTCACCACCCCGGACAAAACCCAGAAACCATATACAAAACGGACCACCTCCGAAAATCACCCCCAGAAACCCTCCTAGAAAAACGCTGTCCCTCCAGGACCAGCGCAGACACCAACTGAAATAGACTGAAATGGGGCCACGACTCCTCAGGAAACTCACCAAATGATAAACGTTGAACCTCCACACCGGAATAGGCCTGAATCTCCTGCAGAAATCTCTACCACTGAACAGCTCCAACTCAAACTGCGTCCTCCCTCCAAGGACTGCGCAGTCACCCAATGAAGCTCAACTCCTCAGCAAAACTCCCAACAAAACACCTGCAAATCTCCTGCTAAAGACTGAAGAAAAACCTTGCCCGAGCAGGCACTCGAAGTCCCCCGGGGCCAAGGGTGAGATCTCCGACCGGAGACACTCAGTCGCACTAAACAGTGCTACAGACCGATTAAACATCCAGCGTGCTCAAGTAGACAGAAGTCTAGCTCAATATCATCAACAATATCAATAATGCCCAAATGAGATAGCTCTCCCTCCTTTTATAACGCTGGCCCTCCTCAAAACCCTACGTGGTCCCTCTCTCTCTCCCACGTGCTCCTCATGGGCCTGCGCAGAAGCTTCTAGAGGCTACGTGAGCCTCCTCTCATACGTGGTGTGGACCCCCAAGGCTCCCCCTTAAGTTATGACGTTGCATCTACTAGGGAAACACTTTATTTTATTTAAGTGAGTTAGCCCCCCTTTTCTCACTTTTATTTATTAATTAACTATAGGCGGCAAAACTATACAAAAATCAAATATTCCAATTAGCGGTGTTAATTAGGAATAATAAATGTCTCTATCATCATTACCTCCTCTAAGTGCAACAAATATGAAGTGATCCTGGGACCTATGGGTTATAGATCCACCATATCTCTGTTGGGCACACTTCATCCATAAATCTCTGCTCCAAGGTGACAATGCTGTGAGCTCATGCAAGTAAGCTCCTGTCAATACAAAGCTCTGTTCTTTGACATGCTCCTTGTCAAAGACTCCTCTAATAATGTTGCAACAAATATGGAATACCTCCCAAGATGGAAGTGCTTCCCAATCATCATCAAAGACCAAGGAGATAGTGCCATCTCCTCCTCCTGCAACATCATACAAAGTGTGAGAGCAAATCTGCCCTTGCTTTCCTAGAAACAAACCAAGCAACAAGACATTGTGTTGCCTCCCCATACCTCCATCGTACCAATCATGTGATGAAGACACAATGAATGATATGAGTATCATATCAACACCATGCATCCATACTCTATGCTGCTCAATGATGCAAGTATCCAACCACCATCTTTCCTTCATCCTCCGACTCTTAGGAAGAGTGTTTGCCAAGTGATGGCCAAACTCTTTCAAGAGTAACCAGCGCAGCCAAGCCTCCTGCTGCCCGGTATCATAGATCTGCAAGTACAAGTGATGGCCAAACTCCCTCAAGAGTAACCAACGCAGCCAAGCCTCCTGCTGCCTGGTATCACAGATCTGCAAGTAGCCTCCTAGCTCCTTGCTCATCATCCCCATCCGCTCAATCACTTGTGGATGCCTCCTTCTTCTCCTCATCCTGGTACTCCTCCCATGAGGGCTACCATCCTCCCAAATCAAATTACTGATTTTGCACTTCATGGGATTTTGAAACATAAACTTCTCAAGGATCAATGAGACCCTATCAAGAATCAAATAGGTGGTAGGCAAAAACCTCCCATCATGATGTGTATGGCTCAAGGGATGTCCAACACAAGCATGAGAGATGTTATCCATACTAAGATGTCCTCCATCTTCTATCTGCTCTCGTGAGAAGGGAAGAAAATCATTGCATTCCATGGTGTGTCGAAGTGCATCTCCAACGAGATCTCTCCTTGAGACCTCCCTTTCATCCATAGTCTTCCAAACCAATGAGGTCTTGGATCTGAAAGTAGAAGTTCCTCTTTGAGCTGAGAAGAGCTCATCGAGAAAGTGTCATCTTGAAGGGAGAAAAGGTTTCTTACTCCAAGATGTCTACCATCAACCTTCAAGTCTTCAAACCCCAATCTCCAATGTGATGTACAATCCAACAATGGCTCATGAGAATGAGTGTTTGATTCCTTCTTGGGTGTTTCCATGTTGCATAGTGCAGTGCAACCAAGCTGCTCTATAGTAGCACTGAGATTTGACCCTTGGTCCTGCAAAAGTAGATCTCCACATTGATCAGAAGAATTTGCTGCAACAATGGAATGTGGAAATCTTTTCATGCCTTGATGTGCATTTGGAACTTCTTGTAGGGCTACAAGAGTCCCATCCTCAAAAGTGTTGGCTGCCCCAACTGTTGATGCATGTGGCTGCTCCTCCATGAGTGTGACAACGTTTTCACAAGCCTCCTCAAGAGGTGATGTGATCTCTTCTTCTCGATTAGAATTGGAAGCGCATGGTACTTCCTCTTCTTTTTCTTCAACCTTCTTGACCTCCTCAACAGTGGATGCATCTTTTCTGGATCTGAAAAAGAATAAACTCTCCTTTTTCACCGTTCTGGTCTTCTTGGGCTTAGATTCACAGGGACTAGTGGATCCCTCATGCATGGGAAGAGGTGATCTCCCAGTAGTACGCTGAAAATCTGAACTCTACATGCTAGAAACTCCTTTGTTACCATAGTACCTTCCTCCTTCATCCAGTCTGAGCTCACAGTAATCTTTGAAAGGAAAAGCTGCTTTGAAGTCTTCCCCCATGGACTTCCATTCTCGAAAATAATATCCAAATGGTACATGACCATGCTGATTTGAGATCCTCATATTTTCCATATATATTTAGCTCCACAGGCTGAGCCATAATTATGCTTTGATACCACTGTAATATCCCAATAATGGATTCTTCAGCAGATCATGCCTGAAAAACGAATTATTCAGGTATGAGGGCTTCAGCTATCATATAATATCTCTGAAAATTTTCATAAACCAAAATAAATAGCAGCAGCAACCTTTACTCAGCTTTTAAGGGCAAAAAGGTGGGGAAAAGTGAGGATTTTGGCCCTAAAATGAGTGAATAAGGAAATATGCGTAACATTACGGGTCAAGGTTCTGGAATATGTTATAATAGGTCAAGAGGGACTTCCATGTCTAATTTCAGCTCAAAAAAATGCGTTTTTCTATGTTAACCAGTTCCTCCTTCCCGACTAGTCAATAAAAACCCTGATTTCCCAAGACTTTGAATATGCAGAAATTTTCTGAAGCAAGGGCAGTGTATTTTCTAAAGGAATATGATTTATAACACTATAAATAATCATATAATGAGTTTTATAACAAGGCATATGCTTTCAGCAAGGTTAAACATCAGTTTATATAGAAAAACCCCTCAAAATAGAGGTGTCGCAAGACAAAGATTGATGCAGAAACCCTTTCAGCATTTCTCCAGAAGATGTGAGACAAGAAGCTGAATATATAGCCAATAATATATGTAGAAGAAAGAGAGAATACAAATATTTAGGAAACAACCTCTCAAGAGAAGAAATGCAAGCTTCCACAACACATGTACATAAACATGAAAAGCACTGTTATTTCTACATAAACCCCAGACTAAGAAAAATGTTGTATATGATATAATTCTGCTCTAAAATAGTGTCAACACATGGGTATGACAATATATGTCTCAAATACAATAGGGGAGCAAATCTCTAACCCTTATAAGCAAAAATATCTCAATCCTCCAAGGGATTGGCTGAAATGCACAATACGACAAAAATGTCGGAGTTGTTGGGAAGCTACTGCAACTCCAAACTGAAACCAAATAGAGAAGGCTGAAGATGATGAGCAACTGAAATAGACCTCCTCCAACAGATCTCCAATGTGGAAGGCTGATCCTTACACTTGAGATCTTCCCCTCAAATCAACCGGCAAACCCTCACTGTAGATACACCATGAAAATAACGCAGTAACTGAGAGGGACTGCGCAGTAGGGGCAGAATAACTGTTGGCCTGATGCCAAGATCTGAAAATCAGCTCCAATATCTCCCAATATGATCCTCCAAAGGAAAGAGAGACTCTCCCTCTGAAAAAAAAAGAGAAGGAGGTGGTGTCGCAAAGTCACCACGGCAACACCCTACAACACAGTATTAAGCTTCTGCAGCAATAACGCTGTCCTAGAGGATGATGCTAAGAAAATAACCTTTCCCGAGCAGGCACTCGAAGTCCCCCGGGGCTAAGGGTGAGATCTTCGCAAGGAGACACTCGGTGCACTAAACAGTGTAGCAGACGGGCTAAACAGTCAGCGTGCCAAAGAAAGACAAATGTCTCACTCAATAATCAATAATCCAAGAATCCAAGCATGAATCAAATGAGGAGGCTCCTCCATATTTTATAGTGTTGGTTTCTCTTTGGGCGCCTTCTTTCCTTCTCTTGAAGTATCCTTTTCTTGGTCTTTGAAACCTTTATCTTCTAGGATAAAACCTTCTGGGTTGGCTTTTCTTCATGTATTTTTTACATTGGCAATCACTTCCACATTGTCCTTTGCATTCTTCGTTTTGCTTTTGCAGCCAAAATGATAAGTTTCGGCATAGATATCACATACACTTGCATTGAAACTGAGTTGTTTCTTTACTGATTTGGCTATCTTTTTTCGGAGGCATTCTTTTTGCAGAGTAAATACAAGTTGTTCATGGAGTCCTGCAAGAGAAATATTTTCAATATCTATATTTTCAGCTTCAAATCTAGCCCTGACAAGATCTGGGATTCTGCCAGGCATTGCAGACAAATATTTTCTCAACGAAGATGTATTCTATGGGTCTCTTGCCTTATAAAGAAGATCTTGCATTGTGCAGAAAAACTCAAGAAGTTCTTTTATATCACAAAGTCTTTGGCTCATGAACACATCTGCATAATGATGGCCATCAACCTTAATTTCTCCATAAAACTCATGGAGAACTGCCCTGACAAGTTTAGCGACTGGCTTATCACTATTCATAATATTGAGTTTGTCAGATTCATTCATTCTAGAACACCATAATTCTAAGTTACCTTGGAAACCCCAAGTTATCCTTAAAGCTAATTCTGACCACGAGACTGTTTATGTGAATGGACTTTTGAGTGCTTGCCCATGCACTCCAAGTATGGATTGCCATGAGGATTTCATTTTTAGATTTGTAGTTCAGATTTGTCATTGGAGCTTCATCGATGTTAGCTCGGATAAGAGTAGGGAACTCATCAGTGTTTGAAGGATCATATGGAGTTTTGCTAGGAGAACCATACTTGGCATTACACCATTTTTCTCATGCGGATTCGAAAGGTCGGTTTGGTCTATCGCTATCTGCACAACTCGGTCTTTTGCTGGATCCTTCTCCTTCTTCTTTTACCATTTTTATTTCTGCTCTGTTCTGTGGTGGTAGATCAAATACTGGGATATGTGATTGAACTAGAGAATTTTTCTCGAGCAAATGAAATAACATTTTCAAATTGAAAAATTATAGGATTATGTACAAAGAACTGTTTGAGTAGTAGTGGAGTATTTTTCTCCTCTGGGTTCCTTTCTTCTAGCCGGAATGTCTGGCTATAAACTTCTACTGTAGTAAGTGCTTCTTCTAAATCAGGATTTTCTTTTTCCAGACTCAACTTTAAATCTACTACTACTTCCATAATTTTCTCTAGCTTCATATTTACATCTTTTAACTTATCAAAATGCTCAGAAGCTTTTTTACTCAAATCATCTAAACTAGAATGGAGTCCTAACACATGGGATTGTAATTTAAGCACTTCTTGTGATAGGTCATCTAGATTCTGTGCTACACATGTTAGTTGATAATTGTTATAGTTCTGAAGTCGTATAATGTCTTGGGGCTTCTCATCCAGCAATTTCCTATACTGTAGGAAATCCATATCAGCTACAACATTCCCATCTTTAAATTTCTGTACAAAATTTCCAGAAGCAAGTCTCCTTTCCGAGAGTATATGCTTATGTAGATCATCCCCTGCCTTTTCTCTAGATAGTGTGTATCTCATGAACTTAATGTCTCTCGGAGAGACAATACGTAGACATTCCTGACATTCTGCATGTTGGCCTAAATGTTCCTCTTTCAAGATAGACTAAGGTCTATGAAAGACTTGAATTTTTTTATCAGAACTTGGACTTCTAGAGGCAACACAAAATTTGCTTTGAGAGGAGGATCCGTACTTGTGTTTTGCCAGATGCCTACTGAGTTCTGAGGTATCATGGCTTCTGAGAGAGTGACTTCTAACAGGGATTTTGGGTATTGCAGTGTCATTCCTTAGTCTAATGACTCGTCCTCTACTTGACTCAAAAATAGACAATCTTTTACGTTCTGGAGTTGGAAAATACCTTTGAGACAATGGATGGTATTTTGCAGTCCACTCATCAGCAATTGTTAATTGGGAAAACCCTATTGTGATAGGAGTGATATTACCAGGTCCAACCACCACTCCTTCTGTTGTTGCTCTCTTAGTAAGCTGAGGATTGAGAGTTGGGAGAATTGTGGAGACAAATCTTAAACAAATAGTGGAATGTAACTGGGCAATATTAGACTGCCCAGACATATCAAATCCAGAAAAATGGATGTAGGCTTGAAGCAATTCATTAAAATGGGGGTTAGTTAATAAAACTTGGTATCGTGCGATGATAGATGACCAAACTGGACCATTGTGCAAAGGGGCCTCAAAACCAACTAGTAGAGCATCAGTGAATTGTTTATGGCATGAGTCAGTTACACAAGCTAAGCAAGACACATTTAAACCAGGTCTGACAAGATGATTAACACCAAATTGTATTAGTCCAAGATGCACATACTTATAACCTTATTCTAGTGCCCATTGGACGTCTTCTAGTTTTATGAGAGGTATCTAATACATAGGCTGGGTAATATTGATAGGTATATTTACAGAGGCATATCTAATAAGATTTGTTGCACGAAACTTCAACATTGGAAGGTCATAGAACTTACTAAGAGATATCTAAGGAAGCTGCCAATTAGGATTGGGGGTAAATTCCTGGACTACCACCCTGGTATCATACAAGGGTTCAGACTTGACTTGTTTAATATCCTTCCAATCCAATTAGTTTTCTTTGGGGCTTTCATATTAGCAGAGAAATCAAAACTACTTGAGGCCATTCTTTACTGCAATTCACTACTCAGTATTGTGAGGCCATTCTTTACTGCAATTCACTACTCAGTATTGTGCAAGCAAGGAAAATAAATATGTGAAGGTAAAATACTACGCACTTGATAAATGGGACTCCCTCGGAGTTACAACGTCGTCCTTTGGCTTCAATTCTCTGGAAACACGGTCCACCAACAAACTTTGCTGCAACAAGCCCTTATATCACTTCTTCACACTACTGACCACATCTCGCTTGTTATGCTGATAGTTAATAGGGCTCAGAATGCTTGCTCAAATAATAGAGCCAACACATAGGATGATAAAGCACAATTTTATTGACTATAACACATATTACATCACATACATTATAAATACAGAGATTGACTGTATGAGCATTTACCAACCATACAGAAATGGGAAAGCAGAAGCTAAAACTGTTCAGAGGTCGAAGGCTTCCTAGCTGGTTACAAACTCTATCTATTACAATGCGGGATTTTCGGATGTGGAATTTAATTCCGCATCCAACAAGTGCCTACACTTGAATTTTGAGTAAACCTATAAGGATATAAGTGAAAAATACTATTAAAAAAAGTAGTTTTCATCTTTTCCCTCCAAAATTCATAACTCTTATTTTCTTATTTTAACTATTATTTTATTATTTTTCCTTAGAAGACTACTTTCAAGCTGAAATTTCCTCTAATGCATCAAAAATTCAAAGGTTATTGGAATTCGTGAAGGAAGACTCTACCAATTACTTACCCCTCTATCTCAAGCCTTGGTTCACATTGAAGTCATCCCATGTGAGCTTAGGCATAGAAGGTTTGGACACCTTCATTATAAAATCTTACCAACTCTAAACTCAATGGTGAATGGCATCCCTGAGCTAAAGGAGGATCATGAAGGTATTTGCAAGGGATGTGCATTAGGGAAAAATGTAAAAAAACCATTTGGAAGCAGTGCTTCAAGATCTAAAGAAATCTTGGACCTCATTCACTCTAATGTTTGTGGTCCTATGTCGACAAAATCTCTTGGAGGTCATCTATACTATGTGACTTTCATTGATGACCACTCAAGAAAGCTGAAGTAGAGAATCTTACAGAAAGAAAGATCAAGATACTAAGATCCGATAATGGAGGAGAATACACATCAAAGGAACTTATAGCTTTCAAGTTTCTGTAAGAGGCCAGAATTAAGAGGGAGTCGATAGTCTCATATGATCCAGAGAAAAATGGAGTAGCATAACGAAAGAATCGTACAATTGAAGAAAGTGTTAGAGCTATGTTACATAATCAAGACTTACCTCAATTTCTATAGGGTGAGGCATCTAAAACAGCTATTTATATTCAAAATCGAAGTCCTCATAGGACACTTGACAACATGACTCTTGAAGAAGCGTTTACTCAGAACAAACTATATCTCATCTCTAAATATTTGGTTGCCTTGTCTACATTCACATTCCAAAATATATAAGGAAGAAATTGGATCCTACAAGCTTGAAGGGCATATTTGTTGGCCATAGTAACTCTTCAAAGGCATATAGAATCTACATAAAGGAAATGCACCGAATTGAAGTTCGTAAAGATGTGATCTTTGATGAAAGCATTGCATATAAGAAGTCCAAAGATCTCATGATTGATTCTGATAATGAAGAACTACCTTTATTTGAAGAATCTCCAAGAGAAGAAGAAGATTCCAATCATCAAGAAGAAGGTGTCAGTGAACTTGTGCAGCGTGTCATAATCCCTGACAATCAAAACAGACCAAATTGGTTAAAATCTACTCTTCAAGAAGTTGAAGGACATACTGTTAAATTTAGATAACCATGGTGTTCTATGCTTGATGCATTTTTACTTCAATCTTTCTTAGGCCCGATACAAAATAGCAATCACATTAACATGAAAGTAAAATGCCGATAGAACACAATAATAGATCAATAGAAGACAAGACAAATATAGATTAGATTTACAATTCCTTTTGTCCAGCAAAGATATGAGATATTGCTGCGTTACGACGGTCAGCAGGATGCTTCAACCAGCACTTCATGTGTCACACCCACAGCCCTCAATGACATCTCATCATAAGTCAACGCAAGTCAACCCAAGAACAACGCAAAAAAAGTCAATGTAGGCAGCACCAGAAAAGTCAACGTAGCAAACTAGGGCTTCAGTCAAACAACTCGAAATTTCTCGATTTTAGTGCCCAGTTGTATGGCCCCCTAAAATCGAATTTTCTGCAGAGTTTTGAGGTCAAACAACCAAGGGTTGACCACGATCAACGCTGTGGCAAAAGTTCCCTAAAAAGATTCCAAGCTTCTCACGGAAGGTTAGGAACTTGACCTTCCCCAAGGGCTTATGAGAATATCCGCAACCTGCTCATCAGTTCCTATATGATCGAACCTTACAGCGCCTCGCTGTACCATATCCCGAATAAAGTGGTACTTGATAGCTTGGATCGATTGTGGAACACGGGATTCTCAGAAAGACGAATCCCACTCTGGTTATCACAGAGGATAACGGTGGTATCTAGCACATGCCCGAACAGCTCACTAAAGAACTTTCACAACCAAACAACTTCACAAAAGGTCATAGTCACTACAATGTATTTGGCCTCAGCGGTCCTCAAAGCCACCGACTTCTGCTTCCTGCTCATCCAAGATATCGAAGCAAAACCCAAGGTGAAGCAACATCCAGATGTGCTCTTACGATCCACCACACTACCAGCCCAATCGGCATCAGTATATCCATGGAGTCTCAAACTCCCGGCAGTGTATCTCAACCCATGGTTGATTATGCCCCGAAGATATCTCAATAGATCCTTGGCAACAATCCAGTGAATGTGATGAGGATCAACCATATGTTGACTCAAAGTGTTCACTGCAAAACATACGTCTAGAGGGGAGTTCACTAAGAACATCAAGGCTCCCACGAGTTGTCGATACTCGGTAGGATTTGCTAGAAAGGGCCCAGCAGCGTTTCCACACAACTTCTTGAAGTTGAGTTCCATTGGTGTCGACACAGACTTACAGTCCACCATACCAAATCTCTCCAGCAACTTCACGACAAATTTTCCTTGAGAAAGGAAAATCTCACCTAGCCTCTGCCAGACCTCCAAGCCTAGGAAGTAGTGCATCAGTCCTAGGTCTTTCATCTCAAACTTGGAAGCTAGCTCCCTCTTACACTGATGAATGAGAGGGTCAGTACCGATCAGGAAGAGATCATCCACATAGAGAACCAAAATGAGAGGCCTTTCTCTATCAACCTCAAAATAAAGGTTCGGATCAGCATTACTTTGAGTTAAGTCCAGCTTCATCAAGTAGCTATCTATCCTCTCGTACCAAGCCCTGGGGGCTTGCTTGAACCCATAGAGGGCTTTCTTCAACTTGCATACATGGGTGTCTCTATCTCAAACTTCGAATCCCAGAGGTTGCTCCACATACACCTCTTCCTTTATAGATCCATGCAAAAAAGCAGTCTTCACATCCATCTGATGTAGACTCCATCCTTGCGTAGCAGTAAAGGCAATAATAGATCGGATGGTGGTATAGCGGGCCACAAGTGCAAATATATCATCATAATCTATGCCTTCTTTTTGAGAGAAGCCTCATGCAACAAATCTTGCCTTGTACTTTTCAACACCTCCATCAGATCCATGCTTGATCTTATAGAGCCATTTCGAGGTGACAACAGATTTGTCCTCCGGTCTCGGGACCACTTCCCAAACATCATTTTTCATAATGGACTCATATTCTTCATGCATAGCATCCTTCCAAACTTGATGCTTTATGGCTTCTTCAAATGTTCCAGGCTCAGATTGTACTATCATATTCATGGCTGCTAGATACCCTTGGTATCTCTTCGGTTTCTTGCTTTCACGGAATGTCCCCCTTGGGGCAATATGTCTCTCGGCATCTTCGAGAGTATCCCAAAGCCATGAGGGTCTTCTCTTATTTGAAGGAGGTGGATCAATGGGATCCATAGGTCCTTCAACATTGGGCATCAAGTCATCCTTTGGCTCTTCTAGCTTCCCTGCTTCTTCATCTTCTTTGTCTTTCTTGGAGCTAGGAAGATTTCTCACTTTCTTGAGGGCAGCGTCTTCATCGAAGGTGACATCGTGGCATATCTCCACTTCTCTTTGACCAGGCACATAGATTCTATATGCCTTAGAAGTTTCACTATAGCCCACAAACATTCCCTTCTTTCCAGAAGCATCTAGCTTGCTTCTCTTTTCTTTCAGCACATGAAAGTAAACAGGACAACCAAAAACTCTCAAATGAGAAACATCAAGTTTCTTACCAGAGAAGACTTCTTCGAGAGTTTTGGAGTCCAGAGCGGAATGCGGGCATCTATTTTGAACATACACAACAGTGTTCGCAGCCTCTCCCCATAGAAACTTCAAAAAACCTTGGTCACATAGCATGGCGCAGGTAGCTTCCACAATGGTCTTGGTCTTTCTTTCAGCAACACCATTTTGCTCAGGAGTGTACACAATTGTGGTCTCCCTCTTAATGCCAACTTCTCTACAAAAGTCATTAAACTCATTTGACTCATACCCGGTCCCATTGTTGGTCCTCAAAACTTTGATTTTCTTCTCGGTTTGATTTTCCACCAAGGCCTTGAAGTACGGAACCATTTGAATGCTTCGTCCTTCTTCTTCAAAAAATATATCCAGGTCTTGAGGGAGAAGTAATCTGTAAAAGTCATGTAATAGGAACATCCTCCCAAGGATGTCATGAGCGACACGGATAATTCGAATGTATCCAGCTGAACACCATTGTTCTGTAATTCCTTCTCGAGTTGTTGTTGTCATCATCCCTGGGAGAGTCCCTTCTATTAGGGCACTCTCTTGCATAGTTACCAGTCTTGTTACAAGTGTAACATCTTCCTTTCCTTCCTTTGGGCCCCGCTCTACCATGGTTTTGATTCTCGGGCCACCATGGTTCTTCTTCTTTGCATGAGAGGTGAAGGCATTCAGATCACTTACATTACCATTAGAGGCATACACCATCATTCTTGTTTCCTCTTCAGTGCATCTCGTCAATATTTCATCAAAATCAGGAATCACATTATTATTAAGAATAGTGGTATTGAATACATGCCAATCACAGGGGAGACCTCCAAGTGCAATAAGAACCATCTCTCAATCAGATATTGCTTCCCCGGAAGCTAGGAGGTTATTCCTGATTTTAGTGAGCCTCATAAAATAGGATTGAATAGATTCATCCTTACCCTTCTTGATACTCTTCAATTGATTCTTAAAGAAGAGGATTTGATTAGTATTGCTAGCCCTGAACATGCTCACCAGCTTATCATACATCTCCTTAGATGTCTTCAGCTCAGAAATGTAAGCAACCAAGTGCTTATGAATAGAATCCCCGATAATCATCTTTGCTTTGATTTCCCCTTTTCTATACTTCGTCTTCGTGGCAGTAGCTACATTTGATGGAGGCTCTTGAATCTTCCCCTGTACATAGTCCATGACATCTTGATCATCTAGCACCAAATCCAAGGACATCTTCCATGCATGATAATCAGACTTATAAGTCAATTTATCATCAGCCTTGAAACCCTTGTAGGTTGAGCAGGCCATTTGTCCTTGATAGGATTTCTTCCTTCAGAGATTGCTTCTAACACCAGCTTGGACTCTTGGACTTTGACTTCACCTCAGCTCTGATACCATGATAAATTTAGATAACCATGGTGTTCTATGCTTGATGCACTTTTACTTCAATCTTTCTTAGGCCCAATACAAAATAGCAATCACACAAACATGAAAGTAAAATGTTGATAAAACACAATAATAGATCAATAGAAGACAAGCCAAATATCGATCAGATTTACAATTCCTTTTATCCAGCAAAGATATGAAATATTGTTGCGTTACGGCAATTGGCAGGATGCTTTAACCAGCAAAGTCTTTCTCGGTCAGCTAGCACTTCATGTGTCACACCCCACAGCCCTCAATGACAGCTCATCACAAGCCAACACAAGTCAACCCAAGAACAGTGCAGAAAAGTCAATGCAGGCAGCAGCAGAAAATTCAACGCCACAAACTAGGGCTTCGGTCAAATAGCCTAGAATTCCTCAATTTCAGTGCCCAGTTGTATAGCCTCCTAAAATCAGATTTTCTGCATAGTTTTGAGGTCAAATGACCAAGGGTTGACCACGGTCAACATTGGTCAACGTTGCTGCAAAAGTGCCCTAAACAGATCCGCAAATTTCAAACTTCTGCTCCACAGTGTGAGGGGAAAAAGGCCTCCAAACGCTATCGAACCAATCAAATCACAATGAGAGAATGTGAGATGAGATGATGATGAAATGACCTCCAAATCTCTCCAATTTATATCCATCAATGAAGGTGTGTGACACATCTATTAGGCATGTGAGCCTACATTACAAATCTGGCCGACCTTGCACATGTGGAAAATATATGCAAAATAAATGTTTTGCTCATCCAATCAAGATGATCTTTAGATCAATCTTGCACCTCTCCGAAAGAGGAATCCAACAAAAATATGACCATCGTCATATGAGCAGTGCAACATGGAGTTTGGACCTAGTTTCCCAAAATTAACACATACCGCAGCAAAAGGTACATTTAGGGAAAGCAAGAAGCCTAAAAGGTATTCAGGGTATGTAGCCTATATGACAAAATTAATTGAAGTAGAAACATCCAACTTTGAAGAAGTTGTCAATCATCAAGAATGGAAAGATGTTATGAATGAAGAAAATCAATCTATAATGGAAATTTGAGTTTGGGAAATCATCCCTAGGCCGAAGGATAAATATGTGGCAACTTCCAAATGGCTCTACGATATTAAGCATGTAGCAGATGGAAGCATTGACAAGTACAAAGCAAGGTATGTGGCTAGGGATTTCTCTCAATAAGAAGCCATTGATTATAAAGACACATTTGCACCTACAGCTAGATACAAAACTATAAGATTGTTGGTCTCTTTGGCAACATCTATGGGATGGAACATTCATCAAATGGATGTCAAAACAACCTTTCTGAATGGTACCATTGATGAAGAAGTGTATATCGAACAACCCTAGGAATTTGAAGTGAAAGATAGAGAAACTCACGTTTACAGATTAAAGAAGGCACCTAATGGCCTCAAGCAAGCTCCAAGGGCCTGATATGCTACGATGGACATGTATCTACAAATATTGGGCTTTTCAAAGAGTTTTGTTGATCCAAACCTATATGTCAAAGTAGTGAAGGATGAACTAGCCATCATTCAAATATATGTGGATGATCTTTTCATAACAGGTGTGGAAGGTCGTATTCAAGAATGCAAGAGGCAATTGGCAGTGAAATTCGATATGAAGGATCTACGGATGATGCACTATTACTTGAGGTTGGAAGGCAAAAACCTAGTGAAATATATCTAGGTCAAGGAAAGTATGTGATAAAGATGTTGCAAAGGTTTGGTATGATGGACTGCAAACCTATGACAACCCCTATGGTCACAAATTTGAAAAGATTGAGAAGCCTTGATTCAAGCCATGTGGATCCTCCAAGTTATAGACAATTGGTTGCCTCTCTAATATATCTTGTGAACACATGTCCAGATATTTGTTTTGCAGTGAATATTATCAATCAAATTCAGATGGAGCCGAAACATGACCACTAGATAGCATCCAAGCATATATTGAGATATCTACGAGGAACAATACATTACTGCCTGAAGTATGATAGAAAGAATGATATCCAACTAATAGGATATACAAACTCTGAATGGGGAGGAAGTGAGACAGATGGAAGAAGCACTACCGAAGGATGTTTTAGCTTGGGTTCCTCTATGATCTCATGGATGAGTAAAAAGCAAGAATCAATTGCTTTGGGTAGTGTTTTTCCTTCACTCTGATTGGAGCAGCTCTAGAAGCAAACATAATTTTTGCAGACATGTTATCACCTCCTTGACGAGCATCCTTGAAGTTGAGGACCATTATTGAAGATCTTGTGAAGACATTTGGAAGTTGATCTTGGAGCATCATTGAAGACCTTGTGAAGACATTTTGGTGAAAAAGTCTTAAGTGATCTTGAAGATAACATTGAAGGTCATGATGCATCATTGATGTCACCATGAGGTGACTTGGAGGATTTGATTGGGTACCATGAAGGACAGCGGAGACACCTTCATGTGAAGAGATCAAGGTTGTCATTGACGACATAACGTGGAGACTACAGTGAAGAGGAAGATTAATTGGGCTCGGTGAAGAAGACATTGGGAGTCATGAAGTACAACCAAATATATCTTGACAAGAGGTTGGAGCCTCAAAAAGACAAGGTTGGTGCCTTGGAGGATAGGGTTAGAACCCTAGAGGATAAGAGTCCTCAAGAGACCAGGTTGGAGCCTATACCAGAGATAGGGTTGGAGCCCTAGAGGTTAGGGCCTCAAAATGACAAGGTTGGAGCCTTGGAAGATAGGGTTGGAGCCCTAGAGGTCGGAGCCTCGTGAAGTCCAAGTTGGTGCTTGGCATAGTACAGGTTGGTGTCTGGAAGGATTGAATATTGGTATTGTCATCTAAGGTTGGAGCTCTATACTATTGTATTGGATTTATTGTAAAGAAGAGATTAATAAAAGTATTTATTCTTATTGTTAATTTTTTGTTCTAATAATAAGAAATCTAAACTGGTAAAAATAACAATTGAAAAGAAATATTGATTCACCCCCCCCTCAATATTTCCAACAATTGGTATCAGAGCCAGTACCTTCATTCAAAGCCTAACAGCTTGAAGGTTGATAATTAGAACACAAACATAACAATAAGAATAAATGCTTTTATTAATCTCTTCTTTACAATAAATCCAATCCAATAGTATAGAGCTCCAACCCAAGACGAAGACACCAATCTTCAATCCTTCCAAGCACCAACTTGTACTATGCCAAGCACCAACTTGGACTTCACGAGGCTCCAACCTCTAGGGCTCCAACCCTATCTTCCAAGGCTCCAACCTTGTCACTTTGAGGCACCAACCTCTAGGGCTCCAACCCTATCTCTGGTATAGGCTCCAACCTGGTCGCTTGAGGACTCCTATCCTCTAAGGTTCTGACCTATCCTCCAAGGCACCAATCTTGTCTTTTCAAGGCTCCAACCTCTTGTCAAGATATATTTGGTTGTACTTCACGACTCCCAATGTCTTCTTCATCGAGCCCTGTCAATCTTCGTCTTCACTATAGTCTCCACGTTATGTCATCAATGACAACCTTGATCTCTTCACATGAAGGTGTCTCCGTTGTCCTTCATGGTACACAATCAAATCCTCCAAGTCACCTCATGATTACATCAACGATGCATCATGACCTTCAATATTATCTTCAAGGTCACTCAAGACTTCTTCACCAAAATGTCTTCACAAGGTCTTCAATGATGTTCCAAGATCAGCTTCCAGATGTCTTCTGCTTAATCACCAGGCAACAATCTTTCTTTCTTGAGCAAAAAGAAGATCTAGAGGAGTTTATACAAGCAGGGGGAGTTGGTTCATCACATGAAGAAATGTAAACGCATCTATCATGAACCACATTGCCAAAAGGAAGAGCACCATGATAGGAGGAGCAACATTCCTATGAAGAACTACTATTGATGAAGAAAATATGATGAAAAGAAGCAACATGAAGTAGCATGATAGGGGGAGCACTTCGGCACCCCGTTGCCATTGATGTCAAAGGGGGAGAAATTGTTGGAAGGCCAAGAATATTGCCATCAATGAAAAAGGGAGAGATTGTTGGTCTAAGGTTGTCATTGATATCAATATGAGGATCAATATTCTTGTAAAGACCAAAAAACCCTAATGGCAAACCCTTGCAGTGATATCATGCAGACCTCATATGAAGAAGTCCTTGCTCATGACGACAAATCCCTCTTGGTTAATAAGGATGTCATTAATGATGATGTGCTTACTCTAGATGAAGAAGCCTGGAACCAGCATGATGTCAAGATGGCAAATATTGTTAAGGTGCCAAGTGTCAAACATGTACCTTGTTTGATAACCTAGAACACTACACTTGATGATGTCATTCGATGAAGGTCTTGATGACATGGTTGGAAACTATATGATGACATGGAGGACCATTTGATGACATGGACAATGATTGGGGACATGACATGAAGGACTTGAAGAACACTTGATGGCATATGATGACATTGTTGGTAGATCTCATTTAATGATCTAGATGGTGGTTGGAAAACTCGTTGAAGCTCTCCAAACGGAAAATTATGGATTCACTATCATGATGAATTTGTTGGATACTCTCATGATGACACTCATAATAATATTATTGGTGCAAAAAATGGAGAAGCCATTAATAACCACACGCTGTCCCAAACACTCCTCATTTTGTCCCAAATATTTTCTGCACTAAATTTAAGCACAGTCACAAAGAAAAATAAATTTTGCAACCTTAGAGACATCCTTTCAACATGGGACCTAGACCATCTGAATTCGGTGAAACTCGGTATCATCCTGACCCCAGAAGATTAGAATTTATGATGTTTGCGCTGATGCAACTTTACTTTTATTACAGCAATCACATAAATGAAGCTAAGTAAAATGTTGACAGAACATACTAAAGGATCTACGAAGGACAAAAAACCAAAATAGGAGAAATTGTGTTGGTGCGTTACAAACATCTCAAGAAGATGCTCAAATCCAAAGAAAGTCTTCTTGGTCGGCCAATCGAGAATGTATCACAAATACCTCTCAAATCACCACCACCAACCTAAAGCCTAATTCTTAAAGGAAAGTCAACGCAGGGCAGCAGCGATAAAGTCAACGCAGCTCCAACTTTGGTCAACCTTTTGACCTCGATTTTTGTGCCAATGAGTACGGCCTTCAAAATCGAACTCTCCACCAAATTTCAGCCAATTCGGACCATGCGTTGACCAAAGTCAACGCTGGTCAAAAATTCCTAGAAACCCTAACTGCAGAAATTTCGTCCTTTTTCCAACTTCAGCAACTTCGTCCTTTTTCCCACGTGAGAACTGCTTCTCAAATGCTCGTATCCAATCAGAGGAGGAGATGTGTGTGATGAGTGAGTGAGTGAAATGCTCTCCAACGTTGACTGTGTATATCCATCATTGAGGTGTGTGACACATCTGCTGGGGGTGTAAAACCTTAAGGCCGACCTGCACATATTTGAAATTATTAAAAATAAATTCAAAATAAATGTTCCGCTCATCAGATTAAGATCAATTTTATATTGATCTTACACCTCTCCGAAAGAGGAACCCAATAAAAATATTGGTATCTTCATTTGAGCATCACAACATGGAGTTTGGACCTAGTTGTCCAATTTGAACAATTTCAGAGTGAAGGAAAAACACAGCAAGGAGGCCAAGGGATATCTCTGTTTTGGACATATTTCTTTGTGGAAATTTCGGACCTGTGTTTTGGAGGCTTCAGAATTGAGGAATAGTGCTAAGCATCTGCGTTTTGGATGTGTTGAACAGAACCTTAGTTTAGGGTTGTTTTGGGCCATGCAAAGTTTGTAATAACAGTCTAGAAGGAGGCCAAGTACAAGGATAAAAGGTATGCAGGATAGAGCAAACTTTGAAAGAGTTATAAGGCTGAGTTGAGGGTTGTTGCAGTGGCACAGAAAGCCCTAACCAGTTAGCTGCAAAACTCAAAATTTAAGGCAGAACACAGAGTTACAACTATGTCCAGTGCTAGGAAGATCTCAGACAAGCCTCAGGCTAGAAGTTTGGATTGTTGCCCTTACTGGAAGCTCAGATATACACCTGTGGCAGCATCTTGTGGTATTGCGGACCTGTGGAGGACAGACCTTAGGCTAATTAGTTGATGGCTTGGATCACTAGTTGAAGGCTGTCATCTGGAAGTTTTGTGTGTTCCCTCAGGCTCAGACTTGTGGAGGAGGCATAGATTACAGTCATGTTCTGAGTTCGGACCTGTTTCATCGTTTGAAGATTTTTTAAGGGCGATCACATTAGTTTGTAACCTGCCTATTAACATCTAGTTGGAGAAAACTTGTGACACTTCTTAAAACATTGATTCGAGCAGCTCTAGAAGCAGGTCTTGAAGCAAACATGTTATGACCTCCTTGACGAGCATCCTTGAAGTTGTGGACCATTATTGAAGATCTTGTGAAGACATCTGGAAGCTGATCTTGGAGCATCATTGAAGACCTTGTGAAGACATTTTGGTGAAGAAGTCTTGAGTGATATTGAAGATAACATTGAAGGTCATGATGCATCATTTGTTGGTTTTGCGAGGAGCTGGCTTCCTTACAGGACTCAGCCCTGGGAGAGAGGACGCAGTTCTTGTTGGAGGTGTTCCGGTGCGAGGTTTTCTGCAGGAGTTTCAGTGAGATTCGGTGTGGAGGCTCAATCTTTACCAGTTGGAGATTTTCCGGGGAGTTTGTGGCTTTGTTTCAGCATCTATCATTTGGCATCTGCGCTGGGCCTGGAGGGACAGCGTAATTCCTTGAGGAGGGTTTCCTTGGTGATTTTCGGAGGTGGTCCATTTTTGTTATGGTTTCTGGGTTTGGTCCGGGTTGGCGAGTACAGGTGATTTGCAGATTTTCAGCCCATTCCGGCAAGGGGATCAGCCCCTAGTTTCAGTTCATTCCCGCAGCAACAGCAGTTTACGACAGTTTCCTAGCAGCTGGGACGCAGTTCTTGTGGCAGCCATTTCCTATCTTTCTGAGAGAGTTCTTCACTTGCCTTGAGCAAGAATAGGTGCTATCATTCTGATTATCCATTGTATTTCATTATATTCTCAGATTAATAAAATGGCTTAGCATTCCCAGCATTTTTATGAGTATTTGCTTTATGTTCTATTTCTAGCATTTTCCATATTGTCGTATGCTAGTATTACTGTCTATTTCTTGACATTACGTGATGGCTTTTCAAAGAGGTCTCGTTGATCCAAACTCTATATATCAGTAGTGAAGGATGAACTAGTTGTGACACCTCTCAATCTTTACACTTTACGCAATAAATTATTATCGTTAACTGCAAAGCTCCTCCTACTTAGATAAGTTATTAACTGAATAAATTCAAGTTAAAATCGAAGCAATACACATAACAGATCTTCACCAATTCAGATCTAGAACAAGTTCATGCACACAGACAAAGTGACAGATATTTTCAGGACAAATAGTCCTCGGAAAAACCTAATGCGGGAAAATCGGTCTTTTGGCTACTGGAGGGTTTTTATTATTAAGAATTTTCTGAATACAACAAATCTGGGTTCCAGATCTAGAAAACCCGACAGAGAAATAATAGATCTATAGCTCACTGGTTGTTCTGAAGCCAAAATAATGACTGATCCACATCCTCAAACGGGATTTACAGAACTCAGCCAAGAATAGGGCCTAGAAACCCCAACGCTGCCCCCCGAAAGCCTCTACGCCGCCCGAAGCCCCCTCTAACCCTTAGCATCGCTTCCGGTATGATCGCATTACCTCGCACCGGGTGACTAGCATTCACGCCCGCCCCTTAGGTCTCTACGCAACCTTGAAGCGTCTCCCCCGCCGAAATCATGCCGGTCTTCGCAGGGACCATTGTCCGCCGCCGCAGCCTTTCCCTTCTCCTCTCGCACCGTCTGATCTCTTCTCTGTCGCCTGTGTATTCTAGACCCTGGGATCAGATCATCCCCTTGGTCTAAATTCCCCTCTCTGCAATTGAAACACTTCTAAGTATTCTTAGCAACCCCGCCCTAGAATCTCAACTTTTAGCTTCAGTGCTCTGCCTCTGTGTGTCTTTACAAATGACTCCAAGCCTTTCCTTTATACTTTTCTCGTTGGGAAACCAACAGCCATGATCAGATCTGGAATCAGTGGCTAAGATTAAAAGAAAGCTTGATCCGTATGACTTAAGACAATTTCATCACATGTTTAATTAAATTCACTTTAATTATTTAAGTTCCCTAAGTTTTAACTTAGGATATACAATAAAATAATTAATTAATTTAATATCCCCTAAACCAGATGAAATTTCCCAAATCAATTTCTGGGTCTTGTAGATCAAGTGTACTCTAGTCCCTCCACAAAATTTGGGAGCTAGAGCACGACTGATGCTACCCCAAATACACAAAAATCTCAACACTCCCTCTTAGCATCAAAGGTGTGCTCTAGCAATCACACTTATGCATTACATGATTTTGGGTACTAGTTCTGTGCTACTGATGCTTGGCTTGCTGCCACTCAACTCTGCACTTCTGCTGCCATTCTGTACTGCTGCCCATGACTCTGCCACTGCCACTGCAACTTCTGTACTGCAGCTCCCTCTCAATTTGTTGCATCTATGCTGCTCATAGCATTGCCACTACTGATCTGTTGCACTGCAACTTCAGTTGTTGAGAGTAACAACTAAATCTCCGGCCCAATCTTTGACATACAAGTTAGATGGGCTGCATCCTCATCACTGCAGCTTCATAGGCTATAGATCTGTGCTGGCATCTAAAGAATGATGCACAGCTACAGCTCTGCCTGTGTAATTAGACTCCCTTTGTACCACTGAAGTCACATCAGCCCCTTGTGCTGAAATCTATCATGCTGTTGCTACACTGCGCTGTCCCTCTAAAGCTTTTTGCGTTGCTGCAGCTCTGCACTACGTAAGCAGCTCTACTCTGCGCTATTGAAGTCACATCAGCCTCTGTGTTGCTACTGCTTCTACAATGTTGCTGCCTTGCTCTGCGCTGCTCCTTCCAGTCTTCAGATCTACCTCTGCTTCATCCGTGATCTATGCACCCACTGCTCCACTTATCCCACTACTATCTTAAGGTTGTCGTAGCTCGTATGTGATCCAAGAGATGAGCTGCTCAAGGATCCCACCTCACTTCTATGTAGCTTCTATACATATCCATGTCACCCCACCTTCGTGGTTCATGAGCACTCATGGCTGCATCATCTCTTGACCCATCATTTGCCACAGCTGCTTTGGAAGAAGATGCTTCCTTGTCCCTTTTCTTCTCAAAACAATTGCTGGAAAAATGTCTCATTTCACCACATTGGAAGCACTTGACCTTTGAAAGATCCTTCTTCTTCTTTGGTTGCTTCTTTGATGCCAAGGTTGCATCTTCCTCATCTTCTTTCTTCACTTTGCTCAAACCAGAGCTGTGCTGCTTCTTGGTGAATCTGCGGAGTTCTTCTTGACGCGAAATTGACCACAAGTTGTCCCAATCTGGGAGGTCTGCTCTACCCAAGATACTTTGGACAAAGGTTTCCCACTCATCTGTGACTAAATTGAGGGCAGTCCTGACTATCACAACATCATCCACTATTGCACCCATTGCAGTCAATTGATCTATGATTGACTGCAATCTAAAGAGAAAATGCTCCATGTCTTCTCCCTTGGTCATCATGAATGACCTCATCTGAGTCTCCAACAGCATTTTTCTTTGGACAAACTTTCACTCATACAGGGAGGTCAAGGCCTTCCACATCTCGTTAGCTATCTTTTTCTCAGCTACGTGTGGTACAATATGGTCCCTGATTCCATCCATAATCGGCTGCTTGGCATACCCAGTAGCCTCCTTATGCTTCCGAAGGAGATCCGGATCTGTCGGTGTGGCCAGAGTTTGCTCTGCGTGGTCTCTAAGATTATATGCCTCAAGGACTATCAAGATCCTTGCCTTCCAAACTAAAAAGTTTGAGAGGCCATCCAGCCTATCCTGATCACGTAGTCCATGAGGAGCCATATGCTCAGAATTTGTCGGAACTTCCTCTTCTCTTTGCTAGAGAAATGGATCTAAGGCCCTTGATGAAACAGGGACCTTCTGCTCCCTCTGACAACTGATTTCCCTCCTTGGAAATCTACCAAATCAACTATGATTCAGCGTCTTCTTTGATCCTCTAATCAAAACAGCAAGTTTCCTTTGGCTAGAAACTTTCTGAGAAGCTAATCTCCTCCCGCTCTTTGTCACTTGTGCTGAGGCTAAAAATCTAAAAACTTCAAAAAATTAACCCCACTAGCACCTTCTGAATTTCTGCACCTTTTCTGCAGTCTTTTCTGGATCTGATAGATTCATATCTGAATCACACTAGCTGGCTTCAAACTGATCCAGCGTTGTTTCTGAGCTGCCTCTGCGCAGTAATTGCGTGGGCTTGCTAAGAGACAACGTTAGACTGCGTCACCCTTCCCTCTGCGTGGATCTGCCTCTGAAAAATACGTTGTCCCTTCAGATCTGCATTTTTGCTGCTTTCTGCAGCTAGAAACTTCAATCTCTTACTGGTGACCCTCCTAGATATGCAATTGCTCTGATACCATGTGGAAATTTCTGAATCTTTACACTTTATGCAGAAATTATTATTGTTAATCTGGTAAAGCTCCTCCTACTTAGACAAGTTATTAACTGAATAATTCAAGTTAAAATCGAAGCAAAACACATAACAGATCTCCACCAATCCAGATCTAGAACAAGTTCATGCACACATAGACAAAGTGACACGATTATTTATGGACAAATAGTCCCCGGAAAAACCCAATGCGGGTAAACCGGTCTCTGACTGCTGGAGGGTTTTATTATTAAGAATTTTCTGAATACAACAAGCCTGGGTTCTAGATCTGGAAAACCCAACAGAGAATATACTAGATCTACAGCTCACTGGCTGATCTAGGACCAAAATAATGACTGATCCACACCCTCAAACAGGATTTACAGAACGCAGCCAAGATTAGGGCCTAGAAACCCCAGCGCTGCCCCTAAAAGCCTCTGCATCAGCCTCTGAAGCCCCTCTAACCCTTAGCGCTACTCTGGAAGGGACTACGTTACCCCAGACTGGGTGACGCAGTATCTACACTGCCCCTTAGGGTCTCTGCGTAACCCTTTGAGGGTTTCCTGCTGAAAATCACGTTGTCCCTGGAGGGACTGCGTTGTCCTTGCTGCTGCAGCTTCCCTTCTCCTCTGCATTGTCCTTGAGCTGATCTCTGCCTCTTGTGTATTCTAGACCCCGAGATCAGATCATCCCCTTAGCCTAAATTCCCCTCTCTGCAGCTGAAACACTTCTGAGTATTCTTAGCAAACCCTACCCTAGAATCTCAGCTTAGCTTCAATGCTCTGCCTCTGTGTGTCTTTACAAATGACCCCAAGCCTTTCCTTTATACTTTTCTCGTTGGGAAACCAACGTCCATGATCAGATCTTGAATCAACGGCTAAAATTAAAAGAAAGCTTGATCCGTGTGACTTAAGACAATTTCATCACATGTTTAATTAAATTCACTTTAATTATTTAAGTTCCTTAAGTTTTAACTTAGGAAATACATTAAAATAATTAATTAATTTAATATCCCCTAAACTAGATGAAATTTCCCAAATCAATTTCTAGGTCTTGTAGATCAAGTGTACTCTAGTCCCTCCACAAAATTTGGGAGCTAGAGCACGACTGATGCTACCCCAAATACACAAAAATCTCAACACTAGTCATCATTCTTCTATATGTGGAAGATCTTTTCATAACAGGTGTGGAAGGATGTATTGAAGAATGCAAGAGGCAATTGGCAGCAAAATTCGATATGAAGGATCTAGGGTTGACACACTATTACTTGGTGTTGGAAATTTGGAAAAAACATAGTGAAATATATCAAGGTCAAGGAAAGTATGTGATTAAGATGTTGCAAAGGATTGGTATGATGGACTGCAAACCTATGACAACCCCTATGGTCCAAAATTTAAAGAGGTTGAGAAGTTCTGATTCAAGCAATGTGGATCCTACAAGTTATAGACAATTGGTTGGCTCTTTGATGTATCTTGTGAACACACGTCCAAATATTTGTTTTGTAGTGAATATTCTCAGTCAATTTCAAATGGAGTCAAAACATGACCATTGGATAGCAGCCAAGCATATATTGAGATATCTGCGAGGAACAATACATTATTGCCTGAAGTATGATAGAAAGAATGATATCCAATTGATAGGATATACAGACTCTGATTGCGGAGGCGGTGAGACAAATGGAAGAAGCACTACCAAAGGATGTTTTATCTTTGGATCCTCTATGATCTCATGGATGAGTAGAAAGTAAGAATCAATTTCTTTGAGTAGTGTTGAAGTTGAATACATTGCAGCATGTGAAGGTAGCAGAGAATTTGTCTGGTTGAGGAAGTTGTTGTCCGATTTGTTTGAAGGACTGATGGACCCTACCATTATACATTGTGACAACATCAGTTGCATCAGGTTGTCTGAAGACCCTATATTTCATGGAAGGACAAAGCACATAAACAAGTATCATCACATACAAAAGTTGGTGCAAGATGGGGTGTTCTAGCCATAGTATATCTCCACTGATGAGCAAGTACCTGATATTTTGACAAAATCTCGTCCTAATAAGAAGCTTGTGTATTTGAGAGACAAGCTTGGATTGGTTGATATCTGCTCCCTAGTTGAGAGGGAGAGATAGACACATCGTTCTTGTCTTCACCTTGGGAAGAAAGAATGGAGGATTGGTTAAGCATTTGGTTTCAAATACTCTTTGAGGATGAGGTAGGGAATCCAATAGGTAAGGGTAGTCGAACAGGAAATTCCTCAAGGATGTGTTAATCCAAAACAGGAATGGTCCTAGAAGGACATACCTTGTGAAGATTCGGATGGGGTATGTGCCTTGAGAGACAATGATAGTGGTGTTTATAATTCATTGTCTCCACAACATTGTGCTCTATTCTGTGGAGAGATAGAGTTGTTAGTCAAAGTCATGCTATCTGACAATGTTGGTTGGTATGATGAGATGCAATGCGATAAGCTGAAATAATAGCTTATGAGATGGCTTGCCAATCTAACTCTTCTTATGAAATCTCTTCAGTATGAGAATGTCCATGTACCATTAGGAATACATCCCCAGTTAAGAGGGAGTGTTGAAAAGTGTAACTAGTTTTAGTCTTCATATGTACTCTTGATTCTTGTATATTGTAAAATGAAAAAGAAAAATTATTATTATTATTTTTGTAGCATGGGTTTGATGCTCAATGTCATTTTATTTTAGGTCAAAGCACCTATTGAGTGCTCCTAGGGTTTTGTTATTAAGTCAAGAAGTCAAACAATCATTGTCATATGTAAAAGACCCAATTGGGCATTTTGTAACATATCAAAACAATTAATTTTGAGTCAACGTGTCAAAAATACCCCTCCAAAACCAATTCGTCCTGGCAGAGAAGAACTCGGCCTAATTAGGACATGCCCTCCTCCTTAGAAGCCTATATATAAGAGAGCATTTGACCTCCTTGAAGACAGTGACTCATTCACTCATCATTCAAGCAAAGAAGACAAATAAGAAGTCAAGCAAAGGAAGAAGGAAGCAAGACTTTTTGGTTTTTGCATTCTCTCTCACACACACATGCGAAGGTAAGGTAGGGTTTCAACAACAACAAGGCTGAAATTCTCAAGAAGCAAGGAAAGGGTCAAAATTGGAAGTATATTGGACAATTTGATCTCTCATAAAAGAGGAAGTAGGCTAAGTGAAAGAAGGAGAAGCTCTAGAAGCCTTAATTCTCCCACACGTGCGAAGTTGCAGGTGGTTGTTGGGGGCACAAAATTTCAAACCTGTAATGGGGGCCGAAATTTTGTAGTTGGGGGTCGAAGTTGTGCTGCTGGAGGATATTTGACTTGGTTTGACTTAGATAGAAGAAGCACATCATCAAGAAGGTTTGACTTGGTCTTGGAAGGGTATTGGTCATGGTCTAGAGGTCTTGGAATTCGTCATTTGAAGAATCTATAAGAGAAGAGATTTGTGGGTTTTCCTCTCAAAAAGAGAGGTTTTGGCTCTAACTAGCAGCCTATATCTTGTGTCACTGTGTACTATT